>JAJUPC010000790.1:0-78512 GCA_023614405.1 Avena insularis
CCTTTGTCTTGTGACCACTAATAATATTTAGTTCTCTTACCGTATCTAGACCCTTAAACTATGGGGAATTCTATTTTCGTACCCTTCAAAATATATTCAAGTTCATATGTTTATGGAGTTAAAGTTCTGGTGGCATACTCGTTATTTTGCATGGATAGAGGGGTGCCCCCGACAGATATAAGGGTTATCATGTCCGCTAGATCACAGAGGATCAACGGTTGGTGGGCACGATCCGTGTGACAACTGTCTAGACCAATCTAACCGTAGCAGCGAAGATGAGCACAGGTGCGAGAGATGGATACAAAGAGAGGGGAAAACCGAGTAGCAACCAAGGGCAAAACTGAGTAGAACTTAAAAACCAAGGGCAAGACTGAGTAGAACTTAAAAACCAAGGGCAAGCGTGACAAAGTGATTCAAGTAGAAAATAGAAAATGATCTAAAAATGGAACCAAACCGCCAGTGTTATGCTCGAGGGCAAAACTGAGTACAGCTGAATCGCTAGGGTTAGACACGAGGGGAAAAACGCGACTCATGGTACGGGTGTGCGGTGCACGGGGCGGTAGAGGACACGTGTGGCCATGCACGGTGCATTAGCGTACGTGCTGCACGGTAGTGCAACAAAACGTCGCTTCCCTTCTCCTTTAATAGAGGCCTCCCCACTCCCACTCATCACGCACTCGCTCACTCAACCGTCTCCACTGTCCCATCACCTTCTGCAAACACCCAACAAAACTCCAACCACGCTGGAGATGGAGAAGAACGCGATGGCCATCGGCACCTCAAGGCCGCAGGAGAGCCCCTATCCCGTCCCGTCCCCTCATGATCGCCAGAAGGCCGAGGAGGCCCCCGCTGGTCTCAGAAAGATCCCGCTTGGCTGGGACCCCTATGAGGAGGTTGTCTACATAAGGCCGAAGAACCCCTACAACACCAGCATCGCTGACCCATGGTCTGAGGTAACCAGGGTTTTCTCCCCTTCCCTTGTTCTTCCCCCGTTCCCATTGTTGGATGCTAGATCGTATGTTATTAGGGCTCGGTTGTTCGTATTTTTTACAGTAGCTAATCCTCTTGTGTTAGATCTCGATTTTTAATGAATCCCCTGTTCGTAGTTGGGATCAGTATTCGATTTGGTTTGAGATTTGGGGAATAATCAGGAGATCTCATTTGGTTAATTTATGCAAAAAATCAATCTCGATAATCAAAGTATCTCAATCATGTCCTTATTTCACTCTATTGTTTTTTTCCAACAGGAGGATAGCAGCGACCTCCGCAGTGACGATGAGTCCAAGGACACCAAGACTCGTCATGTGCTGAGGAGGCTAAAGTCTGGTCAGTACAACAACTTCTTTGCCAGCGACGTGTAGAGGTGCCCCTTCTGCCCCACCAGGAGGCTTCACGCCACAGACTTCAACTCCCTCGTGAAGCATGCCGAGGATGTGAGGACCTGCGGCGAGTCCGTGAACATCCACGGCTTCATGGCCAAGCACCAGACGCTCGGTGTTCACCTCCGCAACCTCCAGAAGGTGGCTATCGAGGAGGTTCGCATGCCCCCGATCAGACCCAAGGCACACAAGGTCAAGGGGCTGGGCAGCAAGAAGTGGAGGAGGCGCTAGAGGGAGGAGGCGGATGCCCTCCTGGCAGAGGCCACGAGGAGCCTTGATCAACTTTCTAACAGACAGCGACTTCTTTGTCTTGTCTGTGTTGAACTCACACCGCTTCTCGCTAATAGCCTAATTGTCGAACCTCATTAAGTACCATACTATATAACCTATATTAGCTGCTTTATCTACATCTGTTCTATTTACTTAATTTATTTATGGTGCTGGTTTGTTTTGCTGCTCTAGATTTGCTACCAGATTGGGGAAAAATGATCGCAAAAGGAACAATGAATGAAGAGAGAAGCTGCTCTAGATTCCCTACCTTTTTGGGCAAAAAACACAACTGTTAGAGAGAGAGAGGGGAAAATGCGCTCTTAAAAAGGCCAAATAACAAAAAAAACTTCCACTTTAGGCGTCATGGCACATGTAACGGCCAAGCCATTGACCAGACGGCACCCCTCGCGCATGTGAGGATTCGAATCGGGAGGGCAAAAGTGAGGACAAACGAGACACAATGTTGCTATAGCTAAATCTGACAAAAAGATGAATTTGTCTTTACCATGCAATTTGGCTAGAGCTCCACAATGTAGCTATTCTAAATCCTTAAACTATGTGGTGCGTTGAAACCTAATGCTTTTCCATCGACACGTGTGTTGCAAAGTTGCTTGATCGTGCATGCTTACACAAGTATCCTACAGAGAAACTTATAGAAGCATGGGCAAACGAGCTTCATTTTGGCAAATTCTGGATAAGCTTTGTGCAATCGGCAGGCCTGATCGGTGGCGGCTGCCCAGTGCGAGGATACTAGGTCCATGTCTATGCTTACACTTCTTAAACTTGTTAGGAATTAATAATAGTTGTACACTTCCTTTTGTCCTGTCACGTTACGTCGTGTCAGCACTGCGCACCCGTTGCGGATCAGCAACGGGACGGTGGTCTACGTGACCGGTCTCTGCCACGCCAAAGCCACGTCGCACACCCGTCGCCATCTGGGATGACGAATTTAATCGCTAGGATGGAAACCAACGGTGCTACGCCGGTCAAACTTGCTTCGCATGGGTATGACCCGAATATTGGTAAACGAATTTAAGCATCGCCTACGTCTCCTCGGCACATCACATGCAAAAATCCCCAACTCATTCCTTCCATACAAGAACCATCGACGCCCGCATACAGCCTCGCCTAGCATACCACCGCAGATCACTCCACCGCCACGCCCAGTCCACAGCCACCGCCATCGACCCTGGCCACCGCATTAAATGCTGCCATGAGCCTTGATACAGCGTGTTCGGTGAGAGGCTACACCGACAGTATACCGTCACCGCCCATAGCACCACCAAGCGATCGTCATACAAATCGTCAGCGCCAAGGTCATCGCAATGTATGAGCGGTGGCTACAGGAGCCGATGGATAGGTACAAGATCATCGGCCTTGACCTCGAGTATACCAGAGATAGGAAGAGGACGACACTTTTGCAGCTGTCCATGCGCAACCACTGCCTCCTATACCACGTATGTAGGGCCAAATCTGTATGCCCGGAGCTTCGCGAGTTCCTACACAGGAGGAAGATCTACTTCGCCAGCGTCGACATCAAGAACGACACTCCGAAGCTAGAACGGGATCTCCTCGTTCATGTCGTCAATCACGTCGATCTCCAACATTTGTGGAGGTACCCAGATGGTGGTACGGGGAAAGCCGACATGGCTAGACTCGCTTCCGACATCATCGACCACGAGTACGCCGGCATGAAAGTCGAGTTCCCGAAGCACCTACACGAGCGATGGGAGTGGAGGCACCTGGATTACGATGCGATCAAATGCAGCGAGGGGACGCGTATATACGCTACAAGATGCTCAATAGGATCTAGCGGGTGGGTGAGTGTGTTGTTTACCACTACTAGTTTCGCATTTCGTTCCTAATTTTATCTCGCCTGTATTTTATCTTGCATGTATTTTCTAAGTATTCTTTGTGTAAGAACGAAGCTCGTATGATCCCTGTGCTATTAGCTACTTAACCTGTATGAATTACATTCCCCCTTTTGTATGCTCAACATTCATTCTTACAAATTCCGTCTGTGCCATTTGCATGCGGCGGAATCTAGGACTGACATGCATAAGGTGTGATACAGTCATAAGTCATAACCAAACCCAGATTATAGCGAAGGATACTGTCATAACCAAACCCAAATTATAGTTTGACAAAGGTAAGACACAACAGTTCGTAATTGCTCACATAGTGTACTTATGAAATAACATGTTTTCATAAACACAACAATCATGCACTAATAGTCTACATCCCAGCCTGTTGGAGAAGGCAACCGATCCCAGGATGCCTTCGATCGCTTGCCCCAGCTTGTAGATTCATCTACACTCCGGCATCTGGGACAAACAACCTGTCTTGGCGGTGGTTCAATGATGCGATGCACAGGCAGATTTTACAATCTGGTGTAGTGCGGCTCGTGGCTAACATACGTCAATTGCGTTGTACTTGATTAGGTTGAAAGTGGCTTATCCTCCCGATGTCGTGCCTAAAGCGCCTCCACGAACATCTCGGCAATCTATCCTTCATGTCAGCGTACCACGGTCGATGAGTTTAGAGGCAAGCGACAATCCGGTCTTGCCGCCCCGTCCACAGGATCGATAAATTTCCTGGATGTCCACTCTGCACTCCTTTGGGATTCTAATGTTGACAGTCGAGCTTTCAAGCAGTTTAGTGTCATTCGTGATGTCAACACTAGTAAATGTTATGTGCTGGTTCACAAGAAAGTCATGAAACGGATCCCTAATGCTTTCGCCCCACCTACATGAAAATGAATCCAGACAAATAATATAGCAATAACTTTTGCAAACAGACGGTTCAGGAACAAAAAGATAGCAAAGTTTACCAGATCCCGTCAGCCCCCTTCTCACAAAAAGGCTGGTATACGAGGACGTGTCCCTTCATGGAGAGTTGCACCACGGTGATCCTACGGTGATCACAGCTGTACTTGAGGTCGAGACCTACATTCTTCGAACTGCAGCCAACTCGTGTAATTATTCAGAGTGTTCCTCACTGTCCGAGGGTCGGTGGTGTAGACGACATCGGTCTTCTTCCTGCCATGTACTTCGATGTCGAATTGCGCAGTTTCTTGCCTGCCGTCGTTTCGAACGTCCGGGGCGTCCATGACTACAGGCAAGAGGGAAAGGATACAGAGGAAGAGGGTGATGCGGTGGTGGAGGAAATGGATGAGGCTGTGGAGGAGAAAGAAGATGAGGTCGTGGAGGAGGAAATGAGACGGAGAAGTGAAAGATTGGAACCACCCTCACCAATATCTGGAATGGTGCATGACCGTTCATAGTAGGGTGAAGGTGGAGAAAAACGGCGGTTTTACACGTCGACGCTAGCGCTTCCTAAAATTTGTTCTGCGCCACTTGCATGCGGTGGAATCAAGGTCTGCCATGCACGATCCAAGTCAAACGTAGGCACGTTTGCGCGTGCCGACCTTCACTCACTGACAGGCGGGCCGCACATTTCTCTCTTACGATTTATTTTTTCACTTCCTCTAGACGGTTTCGGTGCCCGCCCTCAATAATTACGCCCCCCCTTCTTGTCTTCCATGCGGACGAGAACTGGCAGCGGCGGCGGTTCCTTGCAGATTCACTCCTCACTCGAACAACTTCCCCCATCCCTGATTCCATCCCCTCTCGAATCCATCCATCTCCTTATCACAACGCCTCAATTAATCTACTGGATTCCAGACTCCATTTGCCGCTATGGGTAGAGCTTGGGGTAGCAGTAGGCTGAAGTGAAAGGCATGCAACAACGACGCGGATGGCCAGGGTGACCACTACCGCGAGGATTGGGGATGGCCGAACCTCAGCGCCACGAACGTGCACAGGATTGCCTCGGGGTTGGACATCATCTCAGCCGGCCGCCTCGCTCGCTGCATCCCTGGCTACCGCTTCACGATGCGGAACATGGAAGAACAACCGTTTGGCACGCCAGGCCTTCTTTACCCCGATAACAGCAAATGGTTAAACGACCACGATGGCAACATAAGTTCCAGTATCTAGCTTATTCGTTCAGTCATATCGTTGATTCATATGTGCTGAACTCTCATCGGAATCCTATGTTCCTTTCATCGAACGTGTTGTGTGCACGCGCGGTTTGAACAAATCGAACCATTTAAGACTATTTTGTACAGCGGAAGCTCTGCTCGTACCTGATATTCTAGTATTCTCGTAGTGACATAGTCTTACTTTAGGTGATAGACGAGTTGTCAATTTCGATTTTGCAATGGAATGCCTGCTAGGTGATATTCTGTTTCCTAAAATAAAAACAAACAGATTAGACGATTTAAGGCTGTTATGCCCCGAGTTGTTTATGATCATCATCAGGAGTTTGTTCTGGGGGCTCTGCTACTACTCCATATATTGAGTATCTTCGTAGTGACACAGGCACAATTTAGGCGATATCTGAGGAGACACTCGTATTTAGGCGATATTTTGTGTACTTTAATCTGAAGGTCCAGTTGTCAAATTGTATTTGCAATGGAATCCATGCTAGGTGATTGTACCAACTGACAACAAACTCTGCAGAATATTCATGCAAAACTGATGCTGCTGGATAAGTGGTCCGAATCAGTAGTCGTGAATATCAAGGAAGAAGAAGAGATGGAAATGGAAGATGACCAGAACTGGGTGGGTGGCAACGGCGAGTGGCTGGTCCTTTTATCACAGGATGGCAGTACTTGGACTCTAAAAAATGGCTATAGATTGGTGAGACTTGCATTGCCATCTTTGGAGGGTGTCGGCATTACTGCATTTAACAACGGGTGGCCGCCGCCCATTTCTGAATTCGCTTACAGGTTCAACATGGCAGAACTTGACCATGTGAAGGTATAGCTCCCACATAGACCGCGGGAGGGGGCATGGAAGAACTAGGAGTATGACCTCTTACAGGTGTTCGACAAGGCAATCACATTCATTAGATGCGCAGAAGACAAGGAATGGATAGTCTTGCGCGATGACTTCCTGCGGCCGGAGAAGTATGTCGACACTGTCTTCACCTACAACTACTCTTCGTACAAACCGTAACGCATTTATGCGGTCACTGAACCTAGCGGCAACGTGCGTGTTTGGGAGCCGTCCATTTGGGGTGAGTCATGGTGTCATATAGCATGTAAAATCCCATTCAAAATTCTGCTTACTGACTGTAAGTAACACGCAGGTACCCACGCAGCCCCGCGCATCATTCCCGCTCCAGTCATTGAAGATGCAGTAGCAAATGCTGAACTTGGGACACGACGCTGGTTCCTGGCACCTTTCGGAGGCGACACGGATCAGGATGATGAACTCATGTGGATTCATATCAGGGGAGCACTAAACAGCATTGGTGATACAATAGAACATATGGGGACACAACTTTCTTCATACTCATCGCTGCGGTGTCACGTTTTCTCGAGGTCCACATGCCCATCCAAAGACCCAGTAGAGCAATCCTGGAGCAGAGTCAACAATCTGAAGGGACAATCTGTGTTTCTTGGGATCAACTACCCTTTCTTTGTCGGAGCCCCTGGAGCTGTTGAACCTGTAATTGCTCAGGCAGCCCTGGCCCCTGATGCTGCTGCTGGTGTTGCTGGTGGTGGAGCTGACAAAGAACTAGCTGCTGCTGCTTCTGGTGAAGCTGACGAAATACTTAGTGATGCTGCTGCTGGTGAAGCTGACAAAATACTTGCTAATGCTGTTGCTGGTGAGGCTGACGAAATACCTGCTGAGGCTGCTACTAGTGAAGCTGACGAAATACCTGCTAAGGCTGCTGCCGGAGTCTAGGAAGAATGCTGGTGTTGTTGCTGAGGTGCCAGCACTTCCAGTGTTAATAGAAGACTGTGTGTTTGCTGCACACTCACGCGCCTATCATGTTGACACTCTAGATCTGACTTGGAGACAAATCCACATCGAGGGGAGGGGGCCTACAATTGGCTCATCAGTGGGGTCGTACGATTTGAAGGAGAATGCCAGACGACCAAACACAGCATTCTGGTTCGTTCCAACGATACCACCAGCTCCAGGGACCTAGTGCTCATACTGGCAGATCCGATGAACCATTTGTCTTTATCTTTATCATTAGTTATGCTTATGTGTGTAAAGACTAATATATGCTTATTTGTGTAAGACTAAGTTAGGTCTAACTGCGTAATATTCAGTGAAGCCCAGCTTTTCTTTCCACGCCCATAACAACAGAAATGCAGCATAGAACATACAAATGTAATGTGCATACCAGACATTTTTGCTCAGGATAACAACCACTTCAAGCAAATGATACATGGTGTACGCATTTGAACGCATCACTAGAATGTGCCACCTATTGATGATTGATGACATGGATCTAGCTTTTCTGCGCGTATTTGCAATTTTGCATTGAATCACTCATTGATGTGTTCACATATTTTTTCGCAATGGCTAATGAACTCCACTCTCTTGGTAACTTGCTTTGTCAGCGAGCACTTGTCGATGCAATGCAAAGTACAGAACATGGTCGTCATCGTCATTCCATTTAGGTTGTCTATGTTTCATCATCACGGAGCTAATAATTTCAAATGAAAATCTAGTAAACAACATATGTGTACATTGTTAGAGTATGCTACGGCCACGGTACATACATGTTTTTCTACAATCACAAGAAGAAAACTTGATGCATTTTCACCTTGTTGGCGTTGTGCCGAACTGGGTGGATGCGGCATTGGGGTTCGGAGAGGAAGGCGCCGTGGCTGGTGCGTGTGCGACCTAGACGACGGCGAGCTTGGATTTTGGAGGAGGCCAACAGGACCAAGCATGGTCAGCATGGTGACAGATCTCACCCGGGAATGAATTCCCGTCCCCGCGCCGTGCCATGGGTGCGGTCATGATGAGGGCGAGCTCCAATTCGGGATGGGGAGGAGAACGGGGCCGAGCAGGTTCATCCAAGTCCTAGCTCCATGCCACGGCCGCGACCACAGATTGCCGCCCCGGAGGAAGAAGAACACGCATAAAGGATGCATGCGCCAACGCTGCAAGCCTACATGGCAGCCTACATGGAAGCCACGACGGCAGCGACATAACGACGAAAGCTGACAGGGGGGGCCCAACTTGACGGCCGTTAGCCTGATTTTTTGTATTGAAACGTAAAGTTGAATTCGTGCCGAAAAAGACCCTCTGAGTATTTGGCACGCCAACTGTAGTCATCGCGGCTGATTTCAAGGAACTTGGGTACCGCGTTGCCTGGCCACCCCAACTTTCGGGCAGCAAAATGATATTCTCGCTAGAGCTGGTTGATCCTTGGGGGTATCATTGTCAGACACCACATGGATATCCTTCAGCTTGGGATCATAGACCTGAGAGGCCATCTAATCTTCCGCCAAGGTCGCTAGCTAGGAAACAAAGGAGTGTTAGACTGACAACTTCAAGACAAAAAAACCTTAGAGTATATAACAAGCAACAAAGGAAACAATAGTTACATATGGGCATTTGTCGTAGTCGAACATTTCATAGGTGATCTTGAAGCCACTCTTCCTGTCCTTCACCTTGACGATGTCCTTCAGCCGGAGCTTGACAGAGTCAGTGGAGAAGTTATCCTGCGAAGTTCGCATGGGATCCCTCCTGTCCTGAGTGTATTTGCACATCAGCTCGGCATGATGATGTAGAGGCTAGATCCACCTAACAAACCAACACATGGCTAGGTCCAAGCCCTTCAGACCTCCATCCACGATCCATTCAATCCGCCTTACGGCGCAGTTGGCTTCGTCGTCGGACGGAAGGGAGGCTGGGGTCCGCCAAGCAGGTACTTCAGCGGCGGCTCCATTGACAAAGTCAGGATATGTCTCAAGATGGTCAGGCAGGGGGGATATCTGGGCCATAGAAATATGTGCGCTGCTAGTTCTTGCAAGACTCACGCCCTACAATGCCGAGGAAGCGCCGGCTAGGCCGGATCTTAAAACTAATGGTTCCACAAATCCGTAATTTGTCCTTGGACTCAACAGACTCTCTCTTGACGGTAAAAAAGTATACAAACAGATCTAATCTAGGTATGATGCCTAGAAATCCTTCGCACAAAGCAACGAATTTGCTAAGGACGAGGATGCTGTTGGGGGAGATATTGTGGGGAAGTACCCAGAAGTGCCGGAGAACATCCAGGAAGAAGTCGAAGACTGGCAGGCTTACACCTTGTACCAGCTGAGCTTTGAGGTACACCTTCTCTCTGGCTTGGGGAGAAGGAGACACCTCGCCGGCCAGCACCGGACGCCAAACCAAATCCTTCGCCGCGGGGAGATACCCCTCGGTGACCAGTTCTTGCAAGTCTTCGGTGGTGAGGTCAGAGCCTCTCCACCCTCCTTTGTGGGAGTCATTGTCCTCTTCAGTGGCCTCTGGCGCCACTCGTTCTTGGTCGTTGCTGGTGGTTTCCACCACGGCGGTGACAGGGACGACGACCCCTCTAGTGGGACCGTCACTCCCTGAAAAGCTCTCGAGTATCCTCAGGGGTCACCGTCGTCAAAGGGATAGAGCTGCTAGAAGCCATTGCGGTACTGGGGGTAAGTGGAGGAAGAGGAGGCTCTAGCTAGGGTTTTCCGAAGAGGAGCTCGAACGGGAGTGTGGCTAGAGGAAGACGAAGACGAGGGAGCAAATGCGGGTAAAAAGAAAATAACCTATCCGTAGTGAAAATATATAGTTGCAAAGGGATCCAACAGCCTCCGTCCTTGCCGCTTTACCGTTTCGGATTTCGCACGCGTGAAAATAGCTGATGATTAATTCCTTGCCATCTATGAGTTTCGAGGTAGCATAGGTTGTAACCTACATCATCCTCCTGATAGTTGTAGTGAAGGATCACGTCTGAAGATTCCATCGAAGGCGGAGATTGTCCGGCTCTAGAAATGAAGACTGAATGAATCTCCGGCTACATTGTGAAGCCAGAGAGGATTGCAGAGTTCTTTGGGAGACCTTTGAGATATTGCTTGACAAATTGTCGGCATCACATAGACGGAGCATTCAAGACCAATGAGTAAGATGGCACAAGATTTCAAAGTCCTCTGGGGGTTACTGTTGGGGATATGCTAAATGGGTATCCTCATAGCATGTCTCCAATCCGGCTAACCCGGGTGGCCCATAGTTGGTAGCAAGGCCTATGGCTTGCTGGGTGGCCCGGTTAGATGGATCCAGAAGGGAGGCCCATGCCGGATAAAGGGAGGCTATGCAGGAGTCACCGACATACTCGGAACCTTAGAGTGCAAGACACGGAAGACTAGTTCGTATTAGTGTAGGACTCTTTACCTTGTCCGGCAAGGACCTTTCCCTGTAAACCCGAGGTTCTGGTGCCTGTATAAACTGGACCTATGAGAGCCTTTAGGGCACAACCTAGATTGCTACATACAACATGCAACACCTTGCACAGTGAACCTATCTCTATAACTCGGCGTATTGCAATTATAGTGATTCATAGCAAGAGTTGTGTTCCGCCACCGTTGTGGGACTTGAACTTGGGTAAGTTGTGTTAGCTCGTACCCGCCAACTCTTCGCCTTACCCACGTCTCTAAACATGCACTGTGAGGACCCCTCCATGGCGTACTCGTCGGCAATAACATGACAAATTCCAATCTTGGGAACCACACATAAGGGAGAGGGAGAGAGAGAAACGCAAAGACCAATTTATGGGATTTATTTGGGGAGAGGGGTGCCCCTCTTTATATAGGTGGAAGGGAGGTACTACCTCCCTCAAAGTACCGGGGTGGGACTAATAAAGGGGAGGATGTGGGAGGAGGCGGCCGTCCAGTTCCCCTACATGGGCCCCACGTCTTGAGTGTCCCTCTAGGGTCGGTGGCTCCCCCTTGCCTTCCCTAGGGTGGCAGCCCCCTCTTGGGCGTCCTCTAGTGAGGCCCAATTAGGTGGGCTGCCCACAAAATCCAATTTAAATAATATTTTTAATATAATTCATTTAATTAATATTATATACATATTATTTAATACCTATCATTCCGGAACACCTTTCGAACCCCTTCGATCATCAGCGGATATCACAGAAACACTTTCAGTATACTCCAGAACAATTTCGGAGTTATCTCTCCTTTTTTCCTATGATCCTTGATCAATTCCTAAGAGTCTCTACCCTTAAGTGTGACACCCTATGGCTCGGGAATACATAGACATGACCGACACACTTTCTGATCAATGACCAATAGCGGTATTTGGAAACACATAATGGCCCCCATGCATTCCATGATTAACTTGATCGCTTGAACCTTGAATGTCGAGTCTCACTCCCTTTGCCCTACGGTACCTAGTTTGTCCAAGATCTAATATTAGATATTCATATACCAAGTTCGATCTTGTTACTGACAAACTCATTTACTCATTCCCATGATATTACATTCCCGTGAGCTAGTCACATGTTTGTAAACTTGTAGATGTAATCTCACCAAGTGGAACCATGGTATCTATCCGTCGCTCGGATGGGGAAATCTCAGTCTTGATAAATAGGATTCAAATGTTCCTCTGGATTACCTGAAACACACCTTTATGGTCACCCTGTTACGTACATAATGGTTGATGTGATCAAAGCAGCCTTGGGAGACAGTAATTAATATGATCTCATGATCGAAGGACTAGATCATGACGCATTGTAGATATTGCAATGTTGAACTTTGTGACTGGATCAAATTGCAACACTAGGGGTTTCGTGTTGTCCATCACCTCATATATGACCTCGTTGTTAGTTGATGTGGTAAAGTCCATGATTGGGAAATCTCGATCATCAGCTACCCAACGAACTAGTCTAGAGGATTCTAGGGATCTGGTTTGTTTATATATCACACTTATATTAATTTTTTCACTTAATACAGTTATAGCATGATACAAAACTATTATGAACTAATGAGATATGTCAATAAAAACATCTTTATTATTGGCCTCTGGGGCATATCTCCTTCATGTGCACCACCACGAAAGTTTTCCATTATGAAGCAAGCTATGACGATCGGGTGCTAGACATCTCGGCATTCACATACGGTGAGAGCAAACCATGTATGCACTGAAAATACACTAAAGGTTAACATTGGCGACCCTAACATGTACACACATGTCCTCGGAACACAGATGAGCGAAAGGTTAAGCATGATTCACATGGTGATGTGATTGATAGTTTTTTCGACCATGGCAGCTATATCAAAGTCCATGACGATCAAGGATGATATGGTGTAAAGGGATAATGTAATCACTAAACGAATGTTGGGGGATATTTGTTTTAGTGGGAGTTCTGGTAATGAACTCATATTATGAACTAACACTACAAGAAAAGTTGGCTTTTACAATGGATGATTTTCGTGGTTGAAGGCCTATTTTTCATGGCTAAAAAGTCTTCCGCGATGGATGGCCTTCGTGGTAAAGGCCCTATCACAAATGATTCAACCACGGTTTTTTCCGACCATGGCGGATCGCACCCTTCATCCACGAAAACTTGTTCCATTGTAGATTTGTTCGCCAGCCGTGCTGAGTGCTAATGTCATGCAAACGCCACATGGCCACCACCGTTAATGTCCGGGTACCGCCGTTAACAGTCGCAGAAATCGTGGTAGAAGCCAGGCCCAGCCAAGGTCTGCTAATTATTAAACGGACCGGCCCATGAGGAGAGCCCAATAGGATTACGACCCTTTACTGTTTTGTCCTGCACTATCCAGAATTGGCCCAGTATTGCAGCCAGCAGCGACCTATACACTTTTGGGCCCGATACTGTTTTGGCCTACATGAGGCGCAAGTTAGCCCAACACTATGCTTCCACTTGAGGCTTGAACTAAGATGGCCCGGTACTGTAAATTTTCAGTGCCAACCTAGGCTTTTACTGTTCAGGCCTGTTATTGTTCCAGCCTTTTAGGATTTTCGCCCCGTTACTGTTTAGGACCTTTAGAGTTTGGGCTTTTGCCTATTCAGGCCAGTACTGTTCATCATGTTACTGTAATGGCATGTCACTGTACTGGTCTTTCAATGTTCTTGCCTTTTACTGTTCTGGCCTTTTATTATTCTGGCCTTTTACTGCTTTGGTCTTTAAAAGTTCCGGCCATTTACTGTTGAGGCCATTCACAGCTTCAGCCTTTCGCTGTTCATGCCTTTAACATATCCAGGTTTCTACTATTTAGGCCTTTCATAGTTTTGGTCTTCTAATGTTCCCGCCTTTCACTGTTCTGGCCTTTCATTGTTCTGGCCTTCTACTTTTCTGGCCTTTTACTATTTTGGCCTTTTACTGTTCTCCCCTTTAAATTTTCGTTTTGGACCTTCCAGGCGCATGTTGTTTCAGCATTCGGCACGTTACTGCTCCGGTCTGTTACTGTTTCAGCCTTTTTTGCTAGCGCCTACTTTTTGGCAGAACACAGGAATATCAAGATAGCAATTAATAAACATGCACAAATTAAAACTACTTACTACACAATAATAAAAGCTTATTACAATAGAGTATACAAAAAGATCGAAATTCTAAAAGATTACAAAGTGTTGGTATCATCAATAAGAGATCGGTACATGACGATTCGCTTCAATGTATCATATGTCCTCTTCTTCAACATTTTAGCTATAGATCTGAGAGCAGCTACACCCTTTCTTTCTCCATGCAATACAACCTTTATATATTTATCACCTGCAGGAGTTGTTCTAGGTGGACTATTAAGTAAGTTGTTTGCTGTGGAAATGCAATGGGAGGATGAATGGGAAGATGGATCACAACTTTCAGTCCTGCCTTCTGAGGACTCCTGCTTGGTTTTAACTGCAGCTGCTAAAATATGGTGAAAGAGGTTAAAAAAGAATAAGGGAAATAGGTAGTATTATATAAAGTAGAGATCATTTAAAGTAAGTATGAACTTATAGTAGCACGTTCAGGCTAACAATAGCTCCTTCTCAAGCGGGTGCGACTCCTGGTCAATCTGCCAGAAGAATCTAAGCCAAGCAGCTGGAACTTTGGTCCTTGTACTCCATTGTCATTTCTGTGCATTAAGGTGTGACATTTAAAACCCAGTTGGCTAGTTTGGAAGGATGAGAACTCTTAAAAACACCAAAAACATACCATTAAAAATTTACCAGAAGTATGATTCAAACTAGATAGCTGGTTTAGAAGGATGAAAGCAGGTGAAAACACCAAAATATAGCATTAAAATGACCAGATATATGATTCAAACTAGATGGACATTTTTTGAATTAAGCATTCATAAATATAAACACAATAGAACATGAATGCAAATGTGATGGCAAGGTTTTAGGTAGAATGACTTATTAACTTATTAGGCATGCAAGTTATATAACTTATTAACATGACAAGAAACTGGCCTAAGTAACACAAGAAACCTCACACTGCAGCCTTGCTTGGCGTCAGATTGTTAGTGTTGGATCCTCTATGAGTTGTTTGGATGAACCGTGCGAGCGTTCAAAAAGAATAACATCTATGAGTTGGTGTTGGAGGATTATACCGATAGCGTGAGAATGTAAGAAAGGGAATAAAAGCGAGAAGCTAATGATGTGGATAGGACCAAACAGATGTGGGGTGCAAACGAAATGGCATGCAGGAGAAATTACCACTTCAACATTCTAACGATTTCATAGCTTACGAGTACCAAAAAATAGCAAATGGGCAAGAGAAATTACCACTGCACGGCGAGGATGGGTGGGACGGGCAAGAGGGCGGCGGGGGCAGCGGCCCGGCATTTCATGGTCAATGACGAGTGATTTAGTGAAGTGCCCCCCGTAGGGTAGACGAAGATGTTGGTGAAGCAGATCCGGTGCATTGAGGGAGTCGGTGAAATATTTCTGGTGAGGAAGAGAGCGCTGGCAGTGAAGGAGCTCCGGTGTGGAAGAGAGGGCCAATGGTGAAGCAGTTGGAGGAAGGTCGATGTTGGACGGGTGTGGGCGGGGAAGAGGTGATGGGGGAATTTTGGTGGGATGACGCACATTTACCACTTATACCCCTCCATTATTGTAGTACTCCTCTGGTCCTTGTTTCTAGACTAGGGCTAGAAGAGGAATTTTGCATTTGCAAAAAGTGGGGCGGGATATTTGAATAGATATGCAGGATGTTTTGGCGCTTTGTGGAAATTTTGAGGTTGAAGCTTCCAACATACGCTACTCCGACGCGGACGCCCTAACGTGTTGGCCCCATCTAGACCCACATGCCAGCGATAGTATGCTTACCAACATTTAAATGAGTTTCTACACATTTGCTGAAATTGATAAACATTATATTTTGAAGGCTTTCATACAAGATGACCAAGGTCACGGCTATATCTCTGCTATAGTTTATGATAGCGTGTCCATATATGGTAGATCACTGCATCTTGGCATTTCAAAACAAGATTCTAGATTTGATGGATAATGCCCAACTTTCATGAATTTCCAAACTTCCTAGCTAAATCTATGCAATAAAATGACTTTTTGACAACTTGAAGTAAGTATGTCTAATTCTGAACTACAAAGTGTGTGATATACCTTGCTCTTGACTTTTTAAAAATAATTCAAAGGTACCAAGTAGTCAAATATTGGAGAACCACCGAGAGTTTCGCAGGATTCAACTTTTTGATATGAATGGTAATGACACCAAATTTTGGCCATTTTTTCAAAATTACAAAGAAACAGAATATAAAACAAAATACAACCATTCTTTTCTCTCTTGGTGTCTCACTATTTGCACTAGCTAGTTTCCATGGAAAAATATAATCTTAAAATTTGATAACTTTTGAAAAATAATTGTACCATAATATATGGAGTACCATGTATGAATATGCATGGCTTTCAAACCAGATGACCAAGGTCATTGCCATATCTTTTCTATAGTTTATAATAACCTATCCATATTTGGTAGTTGGTGTGGCAATTAAAATATTATTTACAAAGGAAGGTTCCAAACTCGAAGTTATTTCAATTTTCTAAGGCACAAGAATGGATTTTGTCGTGAAGCAACTACAAAATTTGGCTCAAAATCCCACTGCCCCAGTTTTCACATGAAGTATATATAGCCTAGGGTTAAGTTTAGGGTTCAGGGTTTATTTTGGGTTGAGGGTTTAGGGGTTCATGGTTTAGGGTTTAGGATTTGGGTTTAGGCTTTTAGGGTTTAGGGGTTTAGGGTTCATGATTTAGGGTTTAGGGTTGTTCATGGTTTTAGGGTTTATGATTGTTTAGGTTTTAGGGTTTAGGGAATTTTCAATAATAATGTTCAAGCTTTATATATGCTTATATTCATGGAATAGAATGGCGTTATCCCAATTTTGATCTATAGGTGCATTATACCCGCCTAGTAAGGGTTTAGGGTTCTAGGGTAAGGAGGATGGGGTTCTAGGGTTAGGAGGTTAGGGCTTAGGGTTAAGGGTTTTAATTTTCAATAATGTTCAAGCTTTATGCTTCTATTCAAGGAATAGAATTGCATTACCGCAATTTAATGAAAGTATCTCAAATTTTGATCTGTAAGTGCATGGTACCAGCTTGGTTTAGGGTTTATGGGTCGAGGATTTAGGGTTTTACGGTTTTACGGTTTATGGGTTGTTTAGGGTTTAGGGTTTAGTGAATTTTCAATAATACACAAAGATTTATGTTTATATTCGTCGAATAGAATGGCGTTACCTGATTTAATGAAAGTATCTCAAATTTTGATATATATAAGTGCATGATACCTACTTGGTTAGGGTTTATGGTTGAGGGTTTTTGGTTTTAGGGTTTTAAAGTTTAAGTTTTATGGTTGTATAGGGTATAGGGCTTAGTGAATTTCCAATAATGCTCAAGATTTATGCTTATATTCATCGAATAGAATGGCGTTACCTAATTTATTTAAAGTATCTCAAATTTTCATCTATAAGTGCATGATACCTGCTTGGTTAGTGTTTATGGGTTGAGGGTTTGGGGTTTTAGGGTTTATTAGGGTTTAGGTTTTAGGGGTTGTTTAGGGTTTAGGGAATTTTCGATAATCCTCGGGATTTGTGCTTATATTCGTCGAATAGAATGGCATTACCAATTAAACTAAACTATATCAAACTTTGATCTATAAGTGCATGCTACATGCTTGGTAAGGGTTTAGGGTTTTAGGGGTTTAGGGTTTCAGGAATTTTCAATAATTTTTAAGCTTTATGCTTATATTCGTGGAATAGAATGGTGTTACCCAATTTAACAAAAGTATCTCAAATTTTGATCTATAAGTGCACGATACCTGCTTGGTCAAGGTTTAGGGGTTTATAGTTTATGGTTTAGGATTCCATGAATTATCAATAATATGTTCCAACTTTATGGTTATATTCATGGAATAGAATGGTGTTACCACAATTTAATGAAGGTATCTCAAAATTTGATCTACAAGTTGATGATACCCTGCTTGGTCATATTTTTTGTTAAATGCAATTGAAGGTACCCAAGTACTAAAACAAGGGAGAAACAACAAGAACTCCGTGAGATTTAGGCGTTATTTGGTTGGGCTCTAATTCTGGCTTTTGATTTTTGGCTTATAAAGACAGGAACATGTTTTTGGCTTTGTTTTTTTAGCTTTTACTCTGACATAGTTGAATGATGGTATAAGCCAAAAGCAAAATTCTTATGTGGCATATAAAATAAAGCTAAAAGTGATAGATAAGCTTAACCAAAAAAACCTCACCTTTTTGATATGAATGCTAATGGAGCCAAATTTGGGACCTTTTGAAAGAAAAATCCAAATAAAAAATATATAAATTGAAGCAATGTCTTTCTTTCGTAGAGTATTTTGTTATGTGCACTGCCTTGTTTCCATGAAAAAGTATGCTAAAACTTGACAACTTTCGAAGAAACCCGTTTCACAATATGGTGTACCATGTATGAACGTTCATGGATTTAAAAAAGATGACAAAGGTCATGGTAATATGTTTTCTATAGTTTATGATAACGTGTCCATGTTTGGTAGATCGGTGCATAACTGCATATTAGCATTTCAAACAATGTTTACAAAAAAGGGTGCATCCAAATTCGAAGTTACTTTAAATTGTCCAAGTGACAAGAATGGCTTCCGTTGTGGAGCAACTATAAAGACTATATGTGGTTCAAAATCTCACCGCACCAATTTTCTCACAAAGTACAAAAAATTGACGGATAATGCCCAAGTTTCATGAATTTTTAAGCTTCTGAGCTAGGTTCGATGATTTTAACGATTTTATCTCGGTTTAGCGAAAAATGTTCGAATTTTGAACAACAAGCGATGGGAATCTCTACTTTCCATTCTTGCTCACTGACATGTGGGTCACTTGCATGGTGGGTCCAAAAATTTAGTGTAGGTCGGAGTGGGTGGGCAGGTAAATATTGAAGAAGGCCATGGAAACATCGATGGGGTGATGCACTTGGGAGATGAATGCAAATTTACCACCTATATCCCTCTATTATTGCAGTGCTCCTCAGATTCTTGTTTCCGAAGCAGGGATAGAAGAGGAATTTTTCATTTGCAAAAAGAGCTAGAGCATGTTTGAATGGATGCACGGGATATTTTAATGGATGGGTGTGATGTTTAGGCGCCTACCAAAACTTTGAGGTCGAAGCTTCTAGCATACGCTACTCTGGCGTGGGGCCGCTCAGATGCGCTATCACCATCTAGACCCACACGCCAGTGAGAGTTGTTTTCCAGCATTTAAATGAGTTTCTAGGCATTTACTAAAAAAATTGAACAATTCAAGGCTTTCAAGAAGATGACCATCGTCCAAAAAAAAGGTGACCAAGGTCATGGAAATAGTTTATGATGACGTGTCCGCATTTGGTAGATTGGTGCATCTTGTCAAATCAACCAATATGTCTGGTTCCAAATTTGAAGTTTGTTTTCGAATTTGCAAGTAACAACAATGTGTTTTGCTGCGGAGCAACTACAAAAATGATGGCTCAAAATGCCACCGCCCCCATTTTTAAAGCTTCCAGGCTAAATTTGTGTAATAAAATAATTTTTGGGGCAGGATATTTGAATGGATGGGTGGGATGTTTGAATGGATTGGCGGGATATTTTGGCGTTCTGCTGAAATTTTGAAGTTGAAGCTTCTAAGGTACACTACTCCCACTTGGGATGTTGTCCCCATCAGATAGACCCATAGGACTATATGTTTTCCAGCATTTAATGAGTCTATAGACATTGCCAAAATTAATAGACATTAATTCAAGACTTTCAAACAAGATGACCAAGGTCACAGCCATAGTTTCTGTGCCATGTCCATGTTTTGTACTACTCCGTACATTGAAGCATCTTCTCTAATCAAGCTTACAAACGTGTCCATATTTGGTAGATCGGTGCATCTTGGCATTCGAAGGAATTGTTTACGAAAGGAGATTCTAGATTTGATGGATAATACCCTACTTTCATGAATTTCCAAGCTTCCTAGCTAAATATGTGCAATAAAATGACCTTTTTACAATTTAAACTAAGTATGTCTAATTACAAACTACAAAGTGTGTGATATAGCTTGCTCCTGACTTTTTAAAAATAATTTAAAGGTACTGAATTAGTGCAATATTGGAGAATCACCGAGAGTTTTGCAAAATTTCAAATTTTTGATATGAATGGTAATGACACCAAATTTGGGCCATTTAAAAAAATAAAGAAACAAAATATAAAACAAAATACAACCATTCTTTTCTCTATTGGTGTCTCACTATGTGCATTAGCTAATTTTCATGAAAAATATATAAAATTTGATAACTCTTGAAAAAACTCGTTTCACAATATGGCATACCATGTTTGAACATTCATGGCTTTCAAAAACTAGATGACCAATGTCAAGGCCATATGTGTTACCATACTTTATGATAATTTAACCATGTTTGGTAGATTGGTGCATATTGGCATTTAAACATTGTTTACAAAATGAGCTTCCATATTTGAAGTTATTTTAAAAGCCCCAATCGATAATAATGGCTTTTATATGACATATGGCATACCATGTGGGCTTGTTCGTCTGTGGTACCAAAGTTGGCAGGCCAGCGCATGGCGGTACCTAAGTTGCCTGAAATTACCGCGTTTTGAAAAGTTGGGCCGCCAACTACTGAGAGGGGCCATTTCGGGGCAAACTCATCTCACCCCTGCCAAATTAAAACATTCCGTTAAACCGCCCCGTGAAGTAGATGGTCGGGACCCACATGTCGGTCATCTGTCCGTGACGCGGGCGCCAACGTGGCAACCTCTTAGGCAAATCGAGCAGCTAAGTGGATCGGATGCGTTGACCAATTTCACAAATCCATTCCCAGCTTTCCCCTAGCACCGGCAGCGTCGGAATCCACCCTCCAGGCAGGACGATCCCTTCGGACATTTGACTTCCGGCACCAAGTTGCTGCGGCCAGTTGCTGCGCCCAGTCGCTGATCCCGAGCTCCAATGGCGCATGTTTTAGCCGCCGTTGCGAGGCTCTAGCCCGCCTCCGCCACCGATGAGCCGAGCAGCTCAGAGGATGGCAGATCCTACTGTCAAGAAAGAAGAAGTTCTGTCTACAAGCGGGTGAGCTACCCTTCTCTTTGCTATTCGCACTAATTACAACTGCTAGCTGGCTACTGAACCTCAAATTGTTTGTTAGCCCGACGCTGACAAACATATTTTGTCCACGATTTTACATCCAAGTGGGATCTGCGCGGACCCCCTTACCTGGTTACGGTAGTCCTCTACAGGTACGACTCTAATGGCAAGTGGTATGGAAGCCATTGTTTCACGATGGAAGAAGCGCCTGCACAGGTCTGCACTATATCTAGTATGGTTTCTGCTCTGCATAATCATGTTGAATTATGGCCAAAGCAGACAGCAAAGTTCAGCTTCATGGATGAATGTGGCATCATGGTTCCTATAACGTGTGATAGTCAGCTAATTGGGTTGATAAAAAGGTATGCTTCGGTTGCCATGTTTGACCTGAAATGTCATGTCTTTGGATGTGGAAAGCTGCAAGCTGAGTCGCCCTTCTATTCTTGGACAGGATGGTTGCTCGAACCCAATTAGCTCCTGGTAAGCAAAGGTCGCTTGGGGTTCGCATGTTTGTGCTGAATTGTAATTTTTGTTTTATTTACTCTGTAGATATTAGGCAGTTATGCAGTCTTGTTTCTTTGTGAGCGCCCAAGGTTAGAAACATATTTGCCGGGTCGATGATTTTGCTGCCGAAGAAATAAAAATGAGTGGAAAGATGATGTTGGACACGATTCTGGTGCCCATTGTCCGGCGATGCGAGTCGTGAAGCTAAGAAAATTGGCACGAGAAAGAGGAACAAGGCAGGAAATGAAGAAGCCGGTGGGCGTGAAGGCTTGGCACCAGCTGCGGAAGAAGGCTACCGCAATGAAGATGCATAGTAATGTGTTGAACTTGATCCTATATATGATTACATTAAATTGATCGCTCTGTGTGTGGCACATTGCTGGGCGAAACAATCTACCCGTTCTCTGAGTAAAATGTACATGACTTAGGGTTTGGAAGCGAGTCAGTAGTTGAATCCGAAATTGTGATTGTGCCACTACTATCTGAAAACAATGATCCACCGGTTCCACGATTGCTGAGGGGCAGGAGGTCTCCAAATACGACGGAATGTAAGTGGCACATAAATAAATTATTTAAACTGCCAGACTCCACAAAGCAGCAACTTATTTCAGATACTGCACAACGACGCGGCAACATAAACAGCAATGTTCTCACCGATAATGCCCAGATGAAGAGGAAATGGGTACCACTTTCTGGCCTAATCTTGAGCCCGTCTATCTCACCGCCTCTCTGCTCCTGCATCCCCTGCATCTGGCGAAGCTCCCGGATCTCCAGTAACCGGGTGTACGTGCTTCCACTTTATAAATTGTGGTTGTGCCATTTGCATGCGGCACAATCCACGTATATTGCGTTTAAACAAACCACTAGTGTCAGAATACACTAGTAGAAAAGGTGTCTTTGGTCCACGGTTACGTTACCAATCCGGGACAAAGATCTAAATCGAGGCAGAAATTGATCTAAATCACAAATTCTTCCACAAATTAATCGAGACAGAGATCTAAATCGAGGCATTTCATTAATTCAACCACAAATTCTTCTAAACAAAGGTGCGATTTCACATCCTACATTAATTCAACCAACTAGTCAACAATTTCACTTCCGCTGCCGCTGTCCTCCAAGCCGCCGGCTTCCTCGTCTTCGTCGGACGGAACCTCCACGATTTCCGCATTGTACGCGAGACGGAGCACCTCTTCATGGTGAGTGGCGGCGATGATGGTGAACTTGGTCCGTCCAGGGACGGACCAGAACCTCTCCCGCCCTTCTCGGCTGCGGAGATCCCGGTGCACCACGCGCCCGTAAACTATGCGGTTGCCAATCTTGGGCTTCCGCTCCTTCTTGAACAGCGCCGGCCAAGCGGGTTGTCGCGCCATCGGGCAGCACCCTCTTCCATGCGGGCATCTGGCGGCGCGATTTCGCTCTCCATCACGGCCGCCGGAAGAGGCGAGCCACGGCACCCCGCATAGCTGATCGCCATCCGTAGGGCACCGTCGCGGCCGGCGAGATGTCAAAGGATGTCAAAGTCTTGAACATCACCGCCTCGTAGAAGTTCACCGAGGCCAACTCCATGGCGCGGTGGAGATTGGAGAGGAGCGAGGGTGGGCGCGCGGTGGAGATTGGAGAGGCGAGGATGGGCGACAGCGGCAGTGTGGTGCCTCCTATTTGTACGAGGGACGAAGCGTGAGCGTAATATCCAAGGGGCATTGGTCAGACAAAAGGAAGTAATGCAGCGTTAAGACAGATTAACGGGCGACCAATTTTTTTACTCCCAAGACTCCGGGGCCAATAGTTCAGACTGCTAGGTCAACAGGTACAACTATTACAACTTAAAAAAGGCACGGGGCTTAAGCTAAATAGAACTAGTTAACACACATCTCCTTGATCTTCCTAATCTTAGCCTTATGCGCATCTTCCTGCGAGAGCAAGGATCAAATCGCCTGCTCCTTCCTTTTAGCATCTTCCTTGCACAGCTTCAATTGTTTCTCTACATCTTTCCTCATGCACTTGTCAATACTCGTAGTTGTGAACTACAGGACTTTGGCCTAGTGAAGATCCTTCCTTGCTTGAGTCAGTTCTTGCTCTGCTTTAGCCTTTAGGGCCAACGCCGCGTCCCTCTCCTTCTCGACTTTGCTAACCTTGTCTTCCACCCCCATGGGATCTCGCTTATGCTTGGTCGTGTCAACTGGTTCCCATAGCTTCATCTCAACACTGTCAAGAAGTGAGCTGAATGCGGATTCTTTCAACTCAATAGTCATTTCCCATAGTTTGTCCAGCGTGTTTTGCATCGATTTGGGCCACTCTGGATCTACCCATTTGACAACACCGCAACTTCTGCCTCGCGTCATTGCACGATGTCCTTGACACCGTAGAAACCTCCTGCCTGCGTTTCGTCCTTCGAACGCTACAAATTTAGTGGGCACATATCCATGTTTACATAGCAGAGGATTGTCTTCATCCGCTAAACCGTGATAGTCGGCGTCATACATCGTCTGGTTGGCCTAACACATCATACGCGCATGAGTAAACGGAGTAGATCTGGCTCAAAAAATAGATAACTGGCCACAGATGATAGAGATAGAGATGAGATGACTCACATAGAAATCACCGTCCCTGTCATCACGACGCGTTTGCTCGTCGTCTCCCCATAAACCCATGGCGAGAGGGGAGGGGGGTGGCTGCCGGAGAGGGGATTGGGATGGCGGCGGCGTCGGCTTGCGGCTACGGCAGGATGGGAGTGAAGTGGGGAATGTGGCTTCGAGGGGAAGGAAGAGAAGTACGAGGAGGAAGAGAAGTAATGGGGATGCGACACTGGGATATGGCCCGCTCAACTGGTGAGTCGTGACACTCGCAACACGGGAGCCCCCGGTGTTCCCAGTTTGTCCAGAGCAAGCGTGGCAAATCATGCCACAGAACAGACTACTCGCGGATCGATCTCACGAAAACGATCCCAATCGTCCAAGCGCCCCGAACGGACGGTATGTAACAATAGACAAGCAGAACAACTGTGTTAGGGTGTGCCTTCTAGAAGACTCGGTCTAACGCTAAGGTTAGGGCTCTCCTAAGGTTAATTAGTATCCATATGCGGTTTATGAAAAGAGCTGACATGCAATGACACCGGTGGATCCATGTATATTTCAAGGGAAGAACACACATGCAATGACACTGGGTGTGGTTCATGATATGGTCTGTGAGAAGAACACACATGCAATGACACTGGTGGATCCATGTGTGGTCTGTGAGAAGAGCAGACATGCAACAACACTGGTGGATCCATGTGTGGTTTGTGAGAAGAACACACATGCAATGACACTGGTGGGTCCATGTGTGGTCTTTGGGAAGAACACGCATGCAATGACACTGGTGATATGTGGTCTGTGAGAAGAACACACATCCAATGACTCTAGCTGTGGTTCATGAAAAGAGCAGACATGCAATGACACTGGTGGATCCATGTGTGGTTCATGGGAAGAACACACATGCAATGACACTGGTGGATCCATGTGTGGTATGTGGGAAGAGAAAACATGCAATGACTCCAGTCGATCCATGTGTGGCTCATGGGAAGAACACACATGCAATGATATGGTTTGTAATAAGAACATACATGCAATGACACTGGGTGTGGTTCATGATATGATCTATGAGAAGAACACACATGCAATGACACTGGTGGATCCATGTGTGGTATGTGAGAAGAACACACATGCAATGACACTGGGTGTGGTTCATGATATGGTTTGTGAGAAAAACACACATGCAATGACACTAGTAGATCCATGTGTGGTCTTTGGGAAGAACACACATGCAATGACACTGGATCCATGTGTGGTCTGTGAGAAGAACACACATCCAATGACTCTAGCTGTGGTTTATGAAAAGAGGAGACATGCAATGACACTGGTGGATCCATGTGTGGTTCATGGGAAGAACACACATGCGATGACACAAGGTGGATCCATTTTTGGTTTGTGAGAAGAACACACCTGCAATGAGTCCGGTGGATCCATGTGTGGTTCATGGGAAGAACACACATGCAATGACACTGGGTGTGGTTCATGATATGGTTTGTGAGAAGAACACACATGCAATGACATTGGTGGATCCATGTGTGGTCTTTGGGAAGGACACACATGCAATGACACTGGGTGTGGTTCATGATATGGTTTGTGAGAAGAACACACATGCAATGACACTGGTGGATCCATGTGTGGTCTTTGGGAAGAACACACATGCAATGACACTGGATCCATGTGTGGTCTTTGAGAAGAACACACATCTAATGACTCTAGTTGTGGTTCATTAAAAGAGAAGAAATGCAATGACACTGGTGGATCCATGTGTGGTTCATGGGAAGAACACACATGCAATGACACTGGGTGTGGTTCATGATATGGTCTGTGAGAAGAACACACATGCAATGACACTGGTGGATCCATGTGTGGTCTGCGAGAAGAGAACACATGCAATGACACTGGGTGTGGTTCATCATATGGTTTGTGAGAAGAACACACATGCAATGACACTCGTGGATCCATGTGTGGTCTTTGGGAAGAACACACATGCAATGACACTGGATCCATGTGTGGTCTGTGAGAAGAACACACATCCAATAACTCTAGCTGTGGTTCATGAAAAGAGCAGACATGCAATGACAATGGTAGATCCATGTGTGGTTCATGGGAATAACACACATGCGATGACACTGGGTGGATCCATTTGTGGTTTGTGAGAAGAACACACGTGCAATGACTCCGGTGGATCCATGTGTGGTTCATGGGAAGAACACACATGCAATGACACTGAGTGTGGTTCATGATATGGTCTGTGAGAAGAACACACATGCAATGACGATGGTGGATCCATGTGTGGTCTTTGGGAATAACACACATGCAATGACACTAGGTGTGGATCATGATATGGTTTGTGAGAAGAACACACATGCAATGACACTGGTGGATCCATGTGTGGTCTTTGGGAAGAACACACATGCAATGACACTGGATCCATGTGTAGTCTATGAGAAGAACACACATCCAATGACTCTGGCTGTGGTTCATGAAAAGAGCAGACATGCAATGACACTGGTGGATCCATGTGTGGTTCATGGGAATAACACACATGCGATGACACTGGGTGGATCCATGTGTGGTCAGTGGGAAGAGCAGACATGCAATGACACTGGTGGATTCATGTGTGGTCTTTTGGCAAGAACACACATGCAATGACACTGGATCCATATGTGGTCTGTGAGAAGAACACACATCCAATGACTCTAGTTGTGGTTCATGAAAAGAGCAGACATGCAATGACACTGGTGGATCCATTTGTGGTTCATGGGAATAACACACATGCGATGACACTGGGTGGATCCATGTGTGGTCTGTGGGAAGAGCAGACATGCAATGACACTGGTGGATCCATGTGTGGTTCATGGGAAGAACACACATGCAATGACACTGGGTGTGGTTCATGATATGGTTTGGGAGAAGAACACACATGCAATGACACTAGGTGTGGTTCATGATATGGTTTGTGAGAAGAACACACATGCAATGACACTGGTGGATCCATGTGTGGTCTTTGGGAAAAACACACATGCAATGACATTGGATCCATGTGTGGTCTGTGAGAATAACACACATCCAACGACTCTAGCTGTGGTTCATGAAAAGAGCAGACATGCAATGACACTTGTGCATCCATGTGAGGTTCATGGGAAGAACAAACATGCGATGACACTGGGTGGATCCATGGGTGGTTCATGAGAAGAACACACATGCAATGACTCCAGTGGATCCATGTGTGGTTCATGGGAAGAACACACATGCAATGACACTGGGTGTGGTTCATGATATGGTCTGTGAGAAGAACACACATGCAATGACATTAGTGGATCCATGTGTGGTCTGTGAGAAGAACATACATGCAATGACATTGGGTGTGGTTCATGATATGGTTTGTGAGAAGAACACACATGCAATGACACTTGTGGATCCATGTGTGGTTATTGGGAAGAACACACATGTAATGACACTAGGTGTGGTTCATGATATGGTTTGTGAGAAGAACACACATGCAATGACACTAGTGGATTCATGTGTGGTCTTTGGGAAGAACACACATGAAATGACGATGGATCCATGCGTGGTTTGTGAGAAGAACACACATCCAATGACTCTAGCTGTGGTTCATGAAAAGAGCATACATGCAATGACACTGGTGGATCCATGTGTGGTTCATGGGAAGAACACACATGCGATGACACTGGGTGGATCCATGTGTGGTTTGTGATAAGAACACACATGCAATGACTCCAGTGGATCCATGTGTGGTTCATGGGAAGAACACACATGCAATGACTCTAGTGATATGTGGTTTGTGAGAAGAACACACATGCAATGACTCTAGTTGTGGTTAATGAGAAGAGTAGACATGCAATGACACCGGTGGATCCATGTGTGGTTTGTGAGAAGAACACACATGCAATGACACTAGGTGTGGTTCATGATATGGTTTGTAAGAAGAACACACATGCAATGACTCTAGATTTGGTTTGTGAAAAGAGCACGCATGCGATGACTCTAGCTGTGGTTCATGGGAAGAGCAGACATACAATGACACTGCTAGATCCATTTGTGGTTCATGGGAAGAACACACATGCAACGACACCGATGGATCCATGTGTGGTCTGTGGGAAGAACACACATGCAATGACTCTAGTTGTGGTTCATGAAAAGAGCAGACATGCAATGACACTAGTGGATCCATGTGTGGTTCATGGGAATAACACACATGCGATGACACTGGGTGGATCCATGTGTGGTCTGTGGGAAGAGCAGACATGCAATGACACTGGTGGATCCATGTGTGGTTCATGGGAAGAACACACATTCAATGACACTGGGTGTGGTTCATGATATGGTTTGGGAGAAGAACACACATGCAATGACACTAGGTGTGGTTCATGATATGGTTTGTGAGGAGAACACACATGCAATGACACTGGTGGATCCATGTGTGGTCTTTGGGAAAAACACACATGCAATGACATTGGATCCATGTGTGGTCTGTGAGAATAACACACATCCAACGACTCTAGTTGTGGTTCATGAAAAGAGCAGACATGCAATGACACTTGTGGATCCATGTGAGGTTCATGGGAAGAACAAACATGCGATGACACTGGGTGGATCCATGTGTGGTTCATGAGAAGAACACACATGCAATGACTCCAGTGTATCCATGTGTGGTTCATGGGAAGAACACACATGCAATGACACTGGGTGTGGTTCATGATATGGTCTGTGAGAAGAACACACATGCAATGACATTAGTGGATCCATGTGTGGTCTGTGAGAAGAACATACATGCAATGACACTGGGTGTGGTTCATGATATGGTTTGTGAGAAGAACACACATGCAATGACACTTGTGGATCCATGTGTGGTTATTGGGAAGAACACACATGTAATGACACTAGGTGTGGTTCATGATATGGTTTGTGAGAAGAACACACATGCAATGACACTAGTGGATTCATGTGTGGTCTTTGGGAAGAACACACATGAAATGACGATGGATCCATGTGTGGTCTGTGAGAAGAACACACATCCAATGACTCTAGCTGTGGTTCATGAAAAGAGCATACATGCAATGACACTGGTGGATCCATGTGTGGTTCATGGGAAGAACACACATGCGATGACACTGGGTGGATCCATGTGTGGTTTGTGAGAAGTACACACATGCAATGAATCCGGTGGATCCATGTGTGGTTCATGGGAAGAACACACATGCAATGACTTTAGGTGTGGTTCATGATATGGTTTGTGAGAAGAACACACATGCAATGACGATGGTGGATCCCTGTGTGGTCTGTGGGAAGAACACACGTGCAATTACACTGGGTGTGGTTCATGATATGGTTTGTGAGAAGAACACACATGCAATGACACTGGTGGATCCATGTGTGGTCTTTGGGAAGAACACACATGCAATGACACTGGATCCATGTGTGGTCTGTGAGAAGAACACACATCCAATGACTCTAGCTGTGGTTCATGAAAAGAGCAGACATGCAATGACACTGGTGGATCCATGTGTGGTTCATGGGAAGAACACACATGCGATGACACTGGGTGGATCCATCTGTGGTTCATGAGAAGAACACACATGCAATGACACTGGATCCATGTGTGGTCTGTGAGAAGAACACACATGCAATGACACTGGATCCATGTGTAGTCTATGAGAAGAACACACATCCAATGACTCTAGCTGTGGTTCATGAAAAGAGCAGACATGCAATGACACTGGTGGATCCATGTGTTGTTCATGGGAATAACACACATGCGATGACACAGGGTGGATCCATGTGTGGTCTGTGGGAAGAGCAGACATGCAATGACACTCGTGGATTCATGTGTGGTCTTTTGGCAAGAACACACATGCAATGACACTGGATCCATATGTGGTCTGTGAGAAGAACACACATCCAATGACTCTAGTTGTGGTTCATGAAAAGAGCAGACATGCAATGACACTGGTGGATCCATGTGTGGTTCATGGCAATAACACACATGCGATGACACTGGGTGGATCCATGTGTGGTCTGTGGGAAGAGCAGACATGCAATGACACTGGTGGATCCATGTGTGGTTCATGGGAAGAACACACATGCAATGACACTGGGTGTGGTTCATGATATGGTTTGGGAGAAGAACACACATGCAATGACACTAGGTGTGGTTCATGATATGGTTTGTGAGAAGAACACACATGCAATGACACTGGTGGATCCATGTGTGGTCTTTGGGAAAAACACACATGCAATGACATTGGATCCATGTGTGGTCTGTGAGAAGAACACACATCCAACGACTCTAGTTGTGGTTCATGAAAAGAGCAGACATGCAATGACACTTGTGGATCCATGTGAGGTTCATGGGAAGAACAAACATGCGATGACACTGGGTGGATCCATGTGTGGTTCATGAGAAGAACACGCATGCAATGACTCCGGTGGATCCATGTGTGGTTCATGGGAAGAACACACATGCAATGACACTGGGTGTGGTTCATGATATGGTCTGTGAGAAGAACACACATGCAATGACATTAGTGGATCCATGTGTGGTCTGTGAGAAGAACATACATGCAATGACACTGGGTGTGGTTCATGATATGGTTTGTGAGAAGAACACACATGCAATGACACTTGTGGATCCATGTGTGGTTATTGGGAAGAACACACATGTAATGACACTAGGTGTGGTTCATGATATGGTCTTTGGGAAGAACACACATGCAATGACACTAGTGGATTCATGTGTGGTCTTTGGTAAGAACACACATGAAATGACGATGGATCCATGTGTGGTCTATGAGAAGAACACACATCCAATGACTCTAGTTATGGTTCATGAAAAGAGCATACATGCAATGACACTGGTGGATCCATGTGTGGTTCATGGGAAGAACACACATGCGATGACACTGGGTGGATCCATGTGTGGTTTGTGATAAGAACACACATGCAATGACTTCAGTGGATCCATGTGTGGTTCATGGGAAGAACACACATGCAATGACTCTAGTGATATGTGGTTTGTGAGAAGAACACACATGCAATGACTCTAGCTGTGGTTAATGAGAAGAGTAGACATGCAATGACACCGGTGGATCCATGTGTGGTTTGTGAGAAGAACACACATGCAATGACACTGGGTGTGGTTCATGATATGGTTTGTAAGAAGAACACACATGCAATGACTCTAGCTTTGGTTTGTGAAAAGTGCACGCATGTGATGACTCTAGCTGTGGTTCATGGGAAGAGCAGACATACAATGACACTGCTAGATCCATGTGTGGTTCATGGGAAGAACACACATGCAACGACACCGATGGATCCATGTGTGGTCTGTGGGAAGAACACACATGCAATGACACTGGTGGATCCATGTGTGGTTCATGGGAAGAACACACATGCAATGACACAAGTGATATGTGGTCTGTGAGAAGAACACACATGCAATGAATCTAGCTGTGGTTAATGAAAACAACTGACATGCAATGACACTGGTGGATCCATGTGTGTTTCAAGGGAAGAACACACATGCAATGACACTGGGTGTGGTTCATGATATGGTCTGTGAGAAGAACCCACATGCAATGACACTGGTGGATCCATGTGTGGTTTGTGAGAAGAGCAGACATGCAACGACACTGGTGGATCCATGTGTGGTTTATGAGAACAACACACATGCAATGACACTGGTGGATCCATGTGTGGTCTTTGGAAGAACACACATGCAATGACACTAGTGATATGTGGTCTGTGAGAAGATCACACATCCAATGACTCTAGTTGTGGTTCATGAAAAGAGCAGACATGCAATGACACTGGTGGATCCATGTGTGGTTCATGGGAAGAACACACATGCAATAACACTGGTGGATCCATGTGTGGTTTGTGGGAAGAGCACACATGCAATGACTCCATTGGATCCATGTGTGGTTCATGGGAAGAACACACATGCAATGACACTGGGTGTGGTTCATGATATGGTCTGTGAGAAGAACACACATGCAATGACACTGGTGGATCCATGTGTGGTCTATGAGAAGAACACACATGCAATGACACTGGGTGTGGTTCATGATATGGTTTGTGAGAAGAACACACATGCAATGACACTGGTGGATCCATGTGTGGTCTTTGGGAAGAACACATGCAATGACAATGACCTTTGGATCCATGTGTGGTGCATGAGAAGAACACACATCCAATGACTCTAGCTGTGGTTCATGGAAAGAGCAGACATGCAATGACACTGGTGGATCCATGTGTGGTTCATGGGAATAACACACATGCGATGACACTGGGTGGATCCATGTGTGGTTTGTGAGAAGAACACACATGCAATGACTCCGGTGGATCCATGTGTGGTTCATGGGAAGAACACACATGCAATGACTTTAGGTGTGGTTCATGATATGGTTTGTGAGAAGAACACACATGCAATGACGATGGTGGATCCATGTGTGGTCTGTGGGAAGAACACACGTGCAATGACACTGGGTGTGGTTCATGATATGGTTTGTTAGAAGAACACACATGCAATGACACTGGTGGATCCATGTGTGGTCTTTGGGAAGAACACACATGCAATGACACTGGATCCATGTGTGGTCTGTGAGAAGAACACACATCCAATGACTCTAGCTGTGGTTCATGAAAAGAGCAGACATGCAATGACACTAGTGGATCCATGTGTGGTTCATGGGAAGAACCCAGATGCGATGACACTGGGTGGATCCATGTGTGGTTCATGAGAAGAACACACATGCAATGACTCCGGTGGATCCATGTGTGGTTCATGGGAAGAACACACATGCAATGACACTGGGTGTGGTTCATGATATGGTCTGTGAGAAGAACACACATGCAATGACACTGGTGGATCCATGTGTGGTCTATGAGAAGAACACACATGCAATGACACTGGGTGTGGTTCATGATATGGTTTGTGAGAAGGACACACATGCAATGACATTGGTGGATCCATGTGTGGTTATTGGGAAGAACACACATGCAATGACACTGGGTGTGGTTCATGATATGGTTTGTGAGAATAACACACATGCAATGACACTGGTGGATCCATGTGTGGTCTTTGGGAAGAACACACATGCAATGACACTGGATCCATGTGTGGTCTGTGAGAAGAACACACATCCAATGACTCTAGTTTGTGTTCATGAAAAGAGCATACATGCAATGACACTGGTGGATCCATGTGTGGTTCATGGGAAGAACACACATGCGATGACACTGGGTGGATCCATGTGTGGTTTGTGATAAGAACACACATGGAATTACTCCAGTGGATCCATGTGTGGTTCATGGGAAGAACACACATGCAATGACTCTAGTGATATGTGGTTTGTGAGAAGAACACACATGCAATGACTCTAGCTGTGGTTAAGGAGAAGAGCATATATGCAATGACACCGGTGGATCCATGTGTGGTTTGTGAGAAGAACACACATGCAATGACACTGGGTGGGATTCATGATATGGTTTGTAAGAAGAACACACATGCAATGACTCTAGCTTTGGTTTGTGAAAAGAGCACGCATGTGATGACTCTAGCTGTGGTTCATGGGAAGAGCAGACATACAATGACACTGCTGGATCCATGTGTGGTTCATGGGAAGAACACACATGCAACGACACCGATGGATCCATGTGTGGTCTATGGGAAGAACACACATGCAATGACACTGGTGGATCCATGTGTGGTTCATGGGAAGAACACACATGCAATGACATAGGTGATATGTGGTCTGTGAGAAGAACACACATGCAATGAATCTAGCTATGGTTAATGAAAACAGCTGACATGCAATGACACCGGTGGATCCATGTTTGTTTCAAGGGAAGAACACACATGCAATGACACTGGGTGTGGTTCATGATATGGTCTGTAAGAAGAACCCACATGCAATGGCACTGGTGGATCCATGTGTGGTTTGTGAGAAGAGCAGACATGCAACGACACTGGTGGATCCATGTGTGGTTTATGAGAAGAACACACATGCAATGACACTGGTGGATCCATGTGTGGTCTTTGGAAGAACACACATGCAATTACACTAGTGATATGTGGTCTGTGAGAAGATCACACATCCAATGACTCTAGCTGTGGTTCATGAAAAGAGCAGACATGCAATGACACTGGTGGATCCATGTGTGGTTCATGGGAAGAACACACATGCAATGACACTGGTGGATCCATGTGTGGTTTGTGGGAAGAGCACACATGCAATGACTCCAGTGGATCCATGTGTGGTTCATGGGAAGAACACACATGCAATGACACTGGGTGTGGTTCATGATATGGTCTGTGAGAAGAACACACATGCAATGACACTGGTGGATCCATGTGTGGTCTATGAGAAGAACACACATGCAATGACACTGGGTGTGGTTCATGATATGGTTTGTGAGAAGAACACACATGCAATGACACTGGTGGATCCATGTGTGGTCTTTGGGAAGAACACACATGCAATGACACTGGATCCATGTGTGGTCTGTGAGAAGAACACACATCCAATGACTCTAGCTGTGGTTCATGGAAAGAGCAGACATGCAATGACACTGGTGGATCCATGTGTGGTTCATGGGAATAACACACATGCGATGACACTGGGTGGATCCATGTGTGGTTTGTGAGAAGAACACACATGCAATGACTCCGGTGGATCCATGTGTGGTTCATGGGAAGAACACACATGCAATGACTTTAGGTGTGGTTCATGATATGGTTTGTGAGAAGAACACACATGCAATGACGATGGTGGATCCATGTGTGGTCTGTGGGAAGAACACACGTGCAATGACACTAGGTGTGGTTCATGATATGGTTTGTGAGAAGAACACACATGCAATGACACTGGTGGATCCATGTGTGGTCTTTGGGAAGAACACACATGCAATGACACTTCATCCATGTGTGGTCTGTGAGAAGAACACACATCCAATGACTCTAGCTGTGGTTCATGAAAAGAGCAGACATGCAATGACACTGGTGGATCCATGTGTGGTTCATGGGAAGAACACAGATGCGATGACACTGGGTGGATCCATGTGTGGTTCATGAGAAGAACACACATGCAATGACTCCGGTGGATCCATGTGTGGTTCATGGGAAGAACACACATGCAATGACATTGGGTGTGGTTCATGATATGGTCTGTGAGAAGAACACACATGCAATGACACTGGTGGATCCATGTGTGGTCTGTGAGAAGAACCCACATGCAATGACACTGGGTGTGGTTCATGATATGGTTTGTGAGAAGGACACACATGCAATGACATTGGTGGATCCATGTTTGGTTATTGGGAAGAACACACATGCAATGACACTGGTGGATCCATGTGTGGTCTTTGGGAAGAACACACATGCAATGACACTGGATCCATGTGTGGTCTGTGAGAAGAACACACATCCAATGACTCTAGTTTGTGTTCATGAAAAGAGCATACATGCAATGACACTGGTGGATCCATGTGTGGTTCATGGGAAGAACACACATGCGATGACACTGGGTGGATCCATGTGTGGTTTGTGATAAGAACACACATGGAATGACTCCAGTGGATCCATGTGTGGTTCATGGGAAGAACACACATGCAATGACTCTAGTGATATGTGGTTTGTGAGAAAAACACACATGCAATGACTCTAGCTGTGGTTAATGAGAAGAGCATATATGCAATGACACCGGTGGATCCATGTGTGGTTTGTGAGAAGAACACACATGCAATGACACTGGGTGTGGTTCATGATATGGTTTGTAATAAGAACACACATGAAATGACTCTAGCTTTGGTTTGTGAAAAGAGCACGCATAGGATGACTCTAGCTGTGGTTCATGGGAAGAGCAGACATACAATGACACTGCTGGATCCATGTGTGGTTCATGGGAAGAACACACATGCAACGACACCGATGGATCCATGTGTGGTCTGTGGGAAGAACACACATGCAATGACACTGGTGGATCCATGTGTGGTTCATGGGAAGAACACACATGCAATGACACAGGTGATATGTGGTCTGTGAGAAGAACACACATGCAATGAATCTAGCTGTGGTTAATGAAAACAGCTGACATGCAATGACACCGGTGGATCCATGTGTGTTTCAAGGGAAGAACACACATGCAATGACACTGGGTGTAGTTCATGATATGGTCTGTGAGAAGAACACACATGCAATGACACTGGTGGATCCATGTGTGGTCTGTGAGAAGAGCAGACATGCAACGACACTAGTGGATCCATGTGTGCTTTATGAGAAGAACACACATGCAATGACACTGGTGGATCCATGTGTGGTCTTTGGGAAGAACACACATGCAATGACACTGGTGATATGTGGTCTGTGAGAAGAACACAAATCCAATGACTCTAGCTGTGGTTCATGAAAAGAGCAGACATGCAATGACACTGGTGGATCCATGTGTGGTTCATGGGAAGAACACACATGCAATGACACGGGTGGATCCATGTGTGGTATGTGGGAAGAGCACACATGCAATGACTCCAGTGGATCCATGTGTGGCTCATGGGAAGAACACACATGCAATGACTCTGGTGATATGTGGTTTGTGAGAAGAACACACATGCAATGACTCTAGCTGTGGTTAATGAGAAGAGCAGACATGAAATGACATCGGTGGATCCATGTGTGGTTTGTGAGAAGAACACACATGCAATGACACTCGGTGTGGTTCATGATATGGTTTGTAATAAGAACATACATGCAATGACTCTAGTTGTGGTTTGTGAAAAGAGCACGCATGCGATGACTCTATCTGTGGTTCACGGGAAGAGCAGACATACAATGACATTGCTGGATCCATGTGTGGTTCATGGGAAGAACACACATGCAATGACATAGGTGATATGTGGTCTGTGAGAAGAACACACATGCAATGACTCTAGCTGTGGTTAATGAAAAGAGCTGACATGCAGTGACACCGGTGGAACCATGTGTGGTTCAAGGGAAGAACACACATGCAATGACACTAGGTGTGGTTCATGATATGGTCTGTGAGAAGAACACACATGCAATGACACTGGTGGATCCATGTGTGGTCAGTGAGAAGAGCAGACATGCAATGACACTGGGTGTGGTTCATGATATGGTTTGTGAGAAGAACACACATGCAATGACACTGGTGGATCCATGTGTGGTATTTGGGAAGAACACACAAGCAATGACACTGGATCCATGTGTGGTCTGTGAGAAGAACACACATCCAATGACTCTAGCTATGGTTCATTTCAAAGAGTAGACATGCAATGACACTGGTGGATCCTTGTGTGGTTCATGGGAAGAACACACATGCGATGACACTGGGTGGATCCATGTGTGGTTTGTGAGAAGAACACACATGCAATGATTCCGGTGGATCCATGTGTGGTTCATGGGAAGAACACACATGCAATGACTCTGGTGATATGTGGTTTGTGAGAAGAACACACATGCAATGACTCTCGCTGTGGTTAATGAGAAGAGCAGACATGCAATGACACCGGTGGATCCATGTGTGGTTTGTGAGAAGAACACACATGCAATGACACTATGTGTGGTTCATGATATGGTTTCTAAGAAGAACACACATGCAATGACTCTAGCTGTGGTTTGTGAAAAGAGCTCGCATGCGATGACTCTAGCTGTGGTTCATGGGAAGAGGAGACATACAATGACACAGGTGATATGTGGTCTGTGAGAAGAACACACATGCAATGACTCTAGCTGTGGTTAATGAAAAGAGCTGACATGCAATGACACCGGTGGATCCATGTGTGGGACAAGGGAAGACCACACATGCAATGACACTGGGTGTGGTTCATGATATGGTCTGTGAGAAGAACACACATGCAATGACACTGGTGGATCCATGTGTGGTCTGTGGGAAGAGCAGACATGCAATGACACTGGTGGATTCATGTGTGGTCTTTTGGCAAGAACACACATGCAATGACACTGGATCCATATGTGGTCTGTGAGAAGAACACACATCCAATGACTCTAGTTGTGGTTCATGAAAAGAGCAGACATGCAATGACACTGGTGGATCCATGTGTGGTTCATGGGAATAACACACTTGCGATGACACTAGGTGGATCCATGTGTGGTCTGTGGGAAGAGCAGACATGCAATGACACTGGTGGATCCATGTGTGGTTCATGGGAAGAACACACATGCAATGACACTGGGTGTGGTTCATGATATGGTTTGGGAGAAGAACACACATGCAATGACACTAGGTGTGGTTCATGATATGGTTTGTGAGAAGAACACACATGCAATGACACTGGTGGATCCATGTGTGGTCTTTGGGAAAAACACACATGCAATGACATTGGATCCATGTGTGGTCTGTGAGAAGAACACACATCCAACGACTCTAGCTGTGGTTCATGAAAAGAGCAGACATGCAATGACACTTGTGGATCCATGTGAGGTTCATGGGAAGAACAAACATGCGATGACACTGGGTGGATCCATGTGTGGTTCATGAGAAGAACACACATGCAATGACTCCGGTGGATCCATGTGTGGTTCATGGGAAGAACACATATGCAATGACACTGGGTGTGGTTCATGATATGGTCTGTGAGAAGAACACACATGCAATGACATTAGTGGATCCATGTGTGGTCTGTGAGAAGAACATACATGCAATGACACTGGGTGTGGTTCATGATATGGTTTGTGAGAAGAACACACATGCAATGACACTTGTGGATCCATGTGTGGTTATTGGGAAGAACACACATGTAATGACACTAGGTGTGGTTCATGATATGGTATTTGGGAAGAACACACATGCAATGACACTAGTGGATTCATGTGTGGTCTTTGGGAAGAACACACATGAAATGACGATGGATCCATGTGTGGTCTGTGAGAAGAACACACATCCAATGACTCTAGTTGTGGTTCATGAAAAGAGCATACATGCAATGACACTGGTGGATCCTTTTGTGGTTCATGGGAATAACACACATGCGATGACACTGGGTGGATCCATGTGTGGTTTGTGATACGAACACACATGCAATGACTCCAGTGGATCCATGTGTGGTTCATGGGAAGAACACACATGCAATGACTCTAGTGATATGTGGTTTGTGAGAAGAACACACATGCAATGACTCTAGCTGTGGTTAATGAGAAGAGTATACATGCAATGACACCGGTGGATCCATGTGTGGTTTGTGAGAAGAACACACATGCAATGACACTGGGTGTGGTTCATGATATGGTTTGTAAGAAGAACACACATGCAATGACTCTAGCTTTGGTTTGTGAAAAGAGCACGCATTCGATGACTCTAGCTGTGGTTCATGGGAAGAGCAGACATACAATGACACTGCTAGATCCATGTGTGGTTCATGGGAAGAACACACATGCAACGACACCGATGGATCCATGTGTGGTCTGTGGGAAGAACACACATGCAATGACACTGGTGGATCCATGTGTGGTTCATGGGAAGAACACACATGCAATGACACAAGTGATATGTGGTCTGTGAGAAGAACATACATGCAATGAATCTAGCTGTGGTTAATGAAAACAGCTGACATGCAATGACACCGGTGGATCCATGTGTGTTTCAAGGGAAGAACACACATGCAATGACACTGGGTGTGGTTCATGATATGGTCTGTGAGAAGAACCCACATGCAATGACACTGGTGGATCCATGTGTGGTTTGTGAGAAGAGCAGACATGCAACGACACTGGTGGATCCATGTGTGGTTTATGTGAAGAACACACATGCAATGACACTGGTGGATCCATGTGTGGTCTTTGGAAGAACACACAAGCAATGACACTAGTGATATGTGGTTTGTGAGAAGATCACACATCCAATGACTCTAGCTATGGTTCATGAAAAGAGCAGACATGCAATGACACTGGTGGATCCATGTGTGGTTCATGGGAAGAACACACATGCAATGACACTGGTGGATTCATGAGTGGTATGTGGGAAGATCACACATCCAATGACTCCAGTGGATCCATGTGTGGTTCATGGGAACAACACACATGCAATGACACTGGGTGTGGTTCATGATATGGTCTGTGAGAAGAACACACATGCAATGACACTGGTGGATCCATGTGTGGTCTATGAGAAGAACACACATGCAATGACACTGGGTGTGGTTCATGATATGGTTTGTGAGAAGAACACACATGCAATGACACTGGTGGATCCATGTGTGGTCTTTGGGAAGAACACACATGCAATGACACTGGATCCATGTGTGGTCTGTGAGAAGAACACACATCCAATGACTCTAGCTGTGGTTCATGGAAAGAGCAGGGTATGCAATGACACTGTGGATCCATGTGTGGTACATGGGAATAACACACATGCGATGACACTGGTGGATCCATGTGGTTTGTGAGAAGAACACACATGCAATGACTCGGTGGATCCATGTGTGGTTCATGGGAAGAACACACATGCAATGACACTAGGTGTGGTTCATGATATGGTTTGGGTCTCGAACACACATGCAATGACACTGGTGGATCCATGTGTGGTCTGTGGGAAGAACACACATGCAATGACACTGGGTGTGGTTCATGATATGGTTTGTGAGAAGAACACACATGCAATGACACTGGTGGATCCATGTGTGGTCTTTGGGAAGAACACACATGCAATGACACTAGATCCATGTGTGGTCTATGAGAAGAACACACATCCAATGACTCTAGTTGTGGTTCATGAAAAGAGAAGACATGCAATGACACTGGTGGATCCATGTGTGGTTCATGGGAAGAACACAGATGCGATGACACTAGGTGGATCCATGTGTGGCTCATGAGAAGAACACACATGCAATGACTCTGGTGGATCCATGTGTGGTTCATGGGAAGAACACACATGCAATGACATTGGGTGTGGTTCATGATATGGTCTGTGAGAAGAACACACATGCAATGACACTGGTGGATCCATGTGTGGTCTGTGAGAAGAACACACATGCAATGACACTGGGTGTGGTTCATGATATGGTTTGTGAGAAGGACACACATGCAATGACATTAGTGGATCCATGTGTGGTTATTGGGAAGAACACACATGCAATGACACTGGGTGTGGTTCATGATATGGTTTGTGAGAATAACACACATGCAATGACACTGGTGGATCCATGTGTGGTCTTTGGGAAGAACACACATGCAATGACACTAGATCCATGTGTGGTCTGTGAGAAGAACACACATCCAATGACTCTAGTTTGTGTTCATGAAAAGAGCATACATGCAATGACACTGGTGGATCTATGTGTGGTTCATGGGAAGAACACACATGCGATGCCACTGGGTGGATCCATGTGTGGTTTGTGATAAGAACACACATGGAATGACTCCAGTGGATCCATGTGTGGTTCATGGGAAGAACACACATGCAATGACTCTAGTGATATGTGGTTTGTGAGAAGAACACACATGCAATGACTCTAGCTGTGGTTAATGAGAAGAGCATATATGCACTGACACTGTGGATCCATGTGTGGTTTGTGCGAAGAACACACATGCAATGACACTGGGTGTGTTCATGATATGGTTTGAGAAGAACACACATGCAATGACTCTAGCTTTGGTTTGTGAAAAAGAGCACATGCAATGACTCTATGTGTGGTTCATGGGAAGAACACACATACAATGACACTGTGGATCCATGTGTGGTTCATGGGAAGAACACACATGCAATGACACTGTGTGATCCATGTGTGGTCTGTGGGAAGAACACACATGCAATGACACTGGTGGATCCATGTGTGGTATTTGGGAAGAACACACATGCAATGACACAGGTGATATGTGGTCTCTGAGAAGAACACACATGCAATGACTCTAGCTGTGGTTAATGAAAAGAGCAGACATGCAATAACACCGGTGGATCCATGTGTGTTTCAAGGGAAGAACACACATGCAATGACACTGGTGTAGTTCATGATATGGTTTGTGAGAAGAACACACATGCAATGACACTGTGGATCCATGTGTGGTCATGAGAAGAACACACATGCAATGACACTAGTGGATCCATGTGTGTTTGTGAGAAGAACACACATGCAATGACACTTGGATCCATGTGTGGTTTATGGGAAGAACACACATGCAATGACACTGTGGATCCATGTGTGGTCTGTGAGAAGAACACACATGCAATGACTCTATGTGTGGTTCATGAAAAGAACACACATGCAATGACACTGTGGATCCATGTGTGGTTCATGGGAAGAACACATGCAATGACACTGTGGATCCATGTGTGGTATGTGGGAAGAGCACACATGCAATGACACAGTGGATCCATGTGTGGTTCATGGGAAGAACACACATGCAATGACACTCTGGATCCATGTGGTTTGTGAGAAGAACACATACAGAATGACTCTAAATGGTGACATGCAATGACATGGTGGATCCATGTGTGGTTTGTGAGAAGAACACACATGCAATGACACTAGGTGTGGTTCATGATATGGTTTGTAAGAAGAACACATGCAATGACTGGATCCATGTGTGGTTTTGTGAAGAACACACATGACACACGATGACTCTATGATATGGTTCATGGGAAGAACACACATGCAATGACATTGCTGGATCCATGTGGTTCATGGGAAGAACACACATGCAATGACATAGGTGATATGTGGTTCTGTGAGAAGAACACACATGCAATGACTCTAGCTGTGGTTAATGAAAAGAGCCGACATGCAATGACACGGTGGATCCATGTGTGGTTCATGGAAGAACACACATGCAATGACACTAGGTGGTTCATGATATGGTTTGTGAGAAGAACACACATGCGATGACACTGGTGGATCCATGTGTGGTTCATGGGAAGAACACACATGCAATGACACTTTGTGTGGTTCATGTGGTTTGTGAGAAGAACACACATGCAATGACAATCTGGATCCATGTGGTTATTGGGAAGAACACACATGCAATGACACTGGATCCATGTGTGGTATGTGAGAAGAACACACATCCAATGACACTAGCTATGGTTCATTTCAAAGAACACACATGCAATGACACCGTGGATCCATGTGTGGTCATGGGAAGAACACACATGCAATGACACTGGGTGGATCCATGTGTGGTTTGTGAGAAGAACACACATGCAATGACACTTGTGGATCCATGTGTGGTTCATGGGAAGAACACACATGCAATGACACTGGGTGATATGTGGTTTGTGGGAAGAACACACGTGCAATGACTCTCGCTGTGGTTAATGAGAAGAGCAGACATGCAATGACACCGGGGGATCCATGTGTGGTTTGTGAGAAGAACACACATGCAATGACACTGGGTGTGGTTCATGATATGGTTTCAGAGAAGAACACACATGCAATGACTCTGGTGGATCCATGTGTGGTCATGGAAGAACACACATGCAATGACACCGGTGGATCCATGTGTGGTTCATGGGAAGAACACACAAGCAATGACATCGGTGGATCCATGTGTGGTCATGGGAAGAACACACATGCAATGACACTGGTGATCCATATGTGGTCTGTGAGAAGAACACACATGCAATGACTCTAGCTGTGGTTCATGAAAAGAGCACATGCAATGACACTGTGGATCCATGTGTGGTTTCTGTGAAGAACACACATGCAAGGACACTGGTGGATCCATGTGTGGTTAATGGGAAGAACACACATGCAATGACACCTGTGGATCCATGTGTGGTTCATGGGAAGAACACACATGCAATGACACTGGGTGTGGTTCATGATATGGTCTGTGGGAAGAACACACATGCAATGACACAGGTGGATCCATGTGTGGTCTATGAGAAGAACACACATGCAATGACACTGGTGTGATCCATGTATGGTTTGTGAGAAGAACACACATGCAATGACACTGGTGGATCCATGTGTGGTCTTTGGGAAGAACACACATGCAATGACACTGGGGATATGTGGTCTGTGAGAAGAACACACATCCAATGACTCTAGCTGTGGTTCATGAAAAGAGCGTACATGCAATGACACTGTGGATCCATGTGTGGTTCATGGGAAGAACACACATGCAATGACACTGGTGGATCCATGTGTGGTTTGGGAAGAACACATGCAATGACTGGTGGATCCATGTGGTTCTTGGGAAGAACACATGCAATGACACTGGGGTTCTATGATATGTGGTTGGTGAGAAGAACACCCATGCAATGACACTAGTGGATCCATGTGTGGTATGTGAGAATAACACACATGCAATGACACTGGGTGTGGTTCATGATATGGTTTGTGAGAAGAACACACATGCAATGACACTGGTGGATCCATGTGTGGTCTTTGGGAAGAACACACATGCAATGACACTGGATCCATGCGTGGTTCAGAGAAGAACACACATCCAATGACTCTAGCTGTGGTTCATGAAAAGAGGAGACATGCAATGACACCGGTGGATCCATGTGTGGTTCATGGGAAGAACACACATGCAATGACACTGGTGGATCCATGTGGTTTGTAAGAAGAACACACATGCAATGACACTGTGGATCCATGTGTGGTCATGGAAGAACACACATGCAATGACACTGTGGATCCATGTGTGGTCTGTGAGAAGAACACACATGCAATGACTAAGGAGGATCCAGCTGTGGTTCTGGGGAAGAACATACATGCAAAGAAACTGGTGGTGTCTCATGTGATGGTTGGTGAGAAGAACACACATGCAATGACACTGGTGAAATGTGGTCTCTGAGAAGAACACACATCCAACGACACTGGAGGGGTTCATGATATGGTTTGTGAGAAGAACACACATGCAATGACACTGGTGGATCCATGTGTGGTCTTTGGGAAGAACACACATGCAATGACACTGGATCTATGTGTGGTCTGTGAGAAGAACACACATCCAATGACTCTAGCTGTGGTTCATGAAAAGAGCAGACATGCAATGACACTGTGGATCCATGTGTGGTTCATGGGAAGAACACACATGCAATGACACTGGTGGAAACATGTGTGTGAGAAGAACACACATGCAATGATTCAGTGGATCCATGTGTGGTTCATGGGAAGAACACACATGCAATGACTCTGGTGATATGTGGTTTGTGAGAAGAAAACACATGCAATGACTCTAGTTCTGGTTAATGAGAAGAGCAGACATGCAATGACACTGGTGGATCCATGTGTGGTTTAGAGAAGAACACACATGCAATGACACTGTGGTTCATGTGGTTTGTGAGAAGAACACACATGCAATGACTCTAGCTGTGGTTCATGAAAAGAGCACACATGCAATGACACTGTGGATCCATGTGTGGTCTATGGAAGAACACACATGCAATGACACTGGTGGATCCATGTGGTTTGTGAGAAGAACACACATGCAATGACATGGTGGATCCATGTGTGGTTCATGGGAAGAACACACATGCAATGACACTGGTGATATGTGGTTTGTGAGAAGAACACACATGCAATGACTCTAGCTGTGGTTAATGAAAAGAGCACACATGCAATGACACTGTGGATCCATGTGTGGTTCATGGAAGAACACACATGCAATGACACTGGTGTGGTTCATGATATGGTTTGTGAGAAGAACACACATGCAATGACACTGTGGATCCATGTGTGGTCTGTGAGAAGAACACACATGCAATGACACTGTGTGGTTCATGATATGGTTTGTGAGAAGAACACACATGCAATGACACTGTGGATCCATGTGTGGTATTTGGGAACAACACACATGCAATGACACTGGTGATATGTGGTTTGTGAGAAGAACACACATCCAATGACTCTAGCTGTGGTTCATGAAAAGAGCACACATGCAATGACACTGTGGATCCATGTGTGGTTCATGGAAGAACACACATGCAATGACACTGTGGATCCATGTGTGGTCTGTGAGAAGAACACACATGCAATGACACTGTGGATCCATGTGTGGTTCATGGGAAGAACACACATGCACAGTGATATGTGGTTTGTGAGAAGAACACACATGCAATGCCTCTAGCTATGGTTAATGAGAAGAGCACACATGCAATGACACTGTGGATCCATGTGTGGTTTGTGAGAAGAACACACATGCAATGACACTGGGGATCCATGTGTGGTTCATGATATGAAGAACACACATGCAATGACACTGTGGATCCATGTGGTTTGTGAGAAGACCACCCATGCCATGACTCTAGCTGTGGTTCATGAAAAGAAGAACACATGCAATGACACTGGTGGATCCATGTGTGGTTCATGGGAAGAACACACATGCAATGACACTGTGGATCCATGTGTGGTTTGTGAGAAGAACACATGCAATGACTGTGGATCCATGTGTGGTTCATGGAAGAACACACATGCAATGACACTGTGGATCCATGTGTGGTTCATGGGAAGAACACACATGCAATGACACCGTGGTTCATGATATGGTTTGTGAGAAGAACACACATGCAATGACACTGTGGATCCATGTGTGGTCTATGAGAAGAACACACATGCAATGACACTGGGTGTGGTTCATGATATGGTTTGTGAGAAGAACACACATGCAATGACACTGGATCCATGTGTGGTCTTGGGAAGAACACACATGCAATGACACTGATCCATGTGTGGTCTGTGAGAAGAACACACATCCAATGACTCTAGCTGTGGTTCATGAAAAGAGCGTACATGCAATGACACTGTGGATCCATGTGTGGTTCATGGAAGAACACACATGCAATGACACTGTGGATCCATGTGTGGTTTGTGAGAAGAACACACATGCAATGACACTGTGGATCCATGTGTGGTCTCATGGGAAGAACACACATGCAATGACACTGGTGTGGATATGTGGTTTGTGAGAAGAACACACATGCAATGACTCCATGTGGTTCATGAGAAGAACACACATGCAATGACACTGTGGATCCATGTGTGGTTTGTGAGAAGAACACACATGCAATGACACTGTGGATCCATGTGTGGTTTGGGAAGAACACACATGCAATGACACTAGGATCCATGTGTGGTTCAGAGAAGAACACACATGCAATGACTTAGCTGTGGTTCATGAGAAGAACACACATGCAATGACACTGTGGATCCATGTGGTTCATGAGAAGAACACACATGCAATGACACTGGGTGGATCCATGTGTGGTTTGAGAAGAACACACATGCAATGACACTGGTGGATCCATGTGTGGTCTTTGGGAAGAACACACATGCAATGACACTGTGATATGTGTGGTTTGTGAGAAGAACACACATCCAATGACTCTAGCTGTGGTTCATGAAAGAGCAGACATGCAATGACACTGGTGGATCCATGTGTGGTTCATGGAAGAACACACATGCAATGACACTGTGGATCCATGTGGTTTGTGAGAAGAACACACATGCAATGACACTGTGGATCCATGTGTGGTTCATGGGAAGAACACACATGCAATGACACTGGGTGGATCCATGATATGGTTCTGTGAGAAGAACACATGCAATGACACCGGTGGATCCATGTGTGGTCTGTGAGAAGAACACACATGCAATGACACTGGTGTGGTTCATGATATGGTTTGTGAGAAGAACACACATGCAATGACACCTGTGGATCCATGTGTGGTCTTTGATATGAACACACATGCAATGACACTGGATCCATGTGTGGTCTGAGAAGAACACACATGCAATGACTCTAGCTGTGGTTCATGAAAAGAGCACACATGCAATGACACTGTGGATCCATGTGTGGTTCATGGGAAGAACACACATGCAATGACACCGGGTGGATCCATGTGTGGTTTGTGAGAAGAACACACATGCAATGACACTGTGGATCCATGTGTGGTCTATGGGAAGAACACACATGCAATGACATTGTGATATGTGGTTTGTGAGAAGAACACACATGCAATGACATCAGCATGTGGTTCATGAGAAGAGCACACATGCAATGACACTGGTGGATCCATGTGTGGTTTGTGGGAAGAACACACATGCAATGACACCGGTGGATCCATGTGGTCTATGGGAAGAACACACATGCAATGACACTGGATCCATGTGTGGTTTGTGAGAAGAACACACATGCAATGACACTCTAGCCATGTGGTTCATGGGAAGAGCACACATGCAATGACACTGTGGATCCATGTGTGGTTCATGGAAGAACACACATGCAATGACACTGGGATCCATGTGTGGTTTGTGAGAAGAACACACATGCAATGACACCGTGGATCCATGTGGTTTGGGAAGAACACACATGCAATGACACTGGTGATATGTGGTTTGTGAGAAGAACACACATGCAATGACTCTAGCTGTGGTTCATGAAAGAGCACATGCAATGACACTGTGGATCCATGTGTGGTTCATGGAAGAACACACATGCAATGACACTGGTGTGGTTCATGTATGGTTGTGAGAAGAACACACATGCAATGACACTGTGGATCCATGTGTGGTCATGGGAAGAACACACATGCAATGACACTGGTGTGATCCATGATGTGGTTCATGAGAAGAACACACATGCAATGACACTGGTGGATCCATGTGTGGTCTTTGGGAAGAACACACATGCAATTACAGTGGATCCATGTGTGGTTTGTGAGAAGAACACACATGCAATGACACTGTGGATCCATGTGGTCATGGGAAGAACACACATGCAATGACACTGTGGATCCATGTGTGGTTCTGGGAAGAACACACATGCAATGACACTGTGGATCCATGTGTGGTTTGTGAGAAGAACACACATGCAATGACTCTAGCTGGTTCATGAAAAGAGCACATGCAATGACACTGTGGATCCATGTGTGGTTCATGGGAAGAACACACATGCAATGACACTGGTGTGGATCCATGATATGGTCTGTGAGAAGAACACACATGCAATGACACTGTGGATCCATGTGTGGTCTATGGGAAGAACACACATGCAATGACACTGCGGTGGTTCATGATATGGTTTGAGAAGAACTCACATGCTATGTCACTGGTGGATCCATGTGTGGTCTTTGGGAAGAACACACATGCAATGACACTGGATCCATGTGTGGTCTGTGAGAAGAACACACATCCAATGACTCTAGCCGTGGTTCATGAAAAGAGCACATGCAATGACACTGTGGATCCATGTGTGGTTCATGGGAAGAACACACATGCAATGACACTGGTGGATCCATGTGTGGTTTTTGAGAAGAACACACATGCAATGACACTGTGGATCCATGTGTGGTTCATGGGAAGAACACACATGCAATGACACTGGTGTGGTTCATGATATGGTTGTGAGAAGAACACACATGCAATGACACTGTGGATCCATGTGTGGTCTGTGAGAAGAACACACATGCAATGACACTCGTGTGGTTCATGATATGGTTTGTGAAGAACACACATGCAATGACACTGTGGATCCATGTGTGGTCTTGGGAAGAACACACATGCAATGACACCGGATCCATGTGTGGTTTGTGAGAAGAACACACATCCAATGACTCTAGCTGTGGTTCATGAAAAGAGCACATGCAATGACACTGTGGATCCATGTGTGGTTCATGGTAAGAACACACATGCAATGACACTGGTGGATCCATGTGTGGTTTTTGAGAAGTACACACATGCAATGACACTGTGGATCCATGTGTGGTCTATGGGAAGAACACACATGCAATGACACTGTGGATCCATGTGTGGTTCATGAGAAGAACACACATGCAATGACACTGTGATCCATGTGTGGTCATGGGAAGAACACACATGGATGACTCTAGCTGTGGTTAATGAGAAGAGCACACATGCAATGACACCGTGGATCCATGTGTGGTTCATGGAAGAACACACATGCAATGACACTTGGTGTGGTTCATGATATGGTATGTGAGAAGAACACACATGCAATGACACCGGTGGATCCATGTGTGGTCTGTGACAAGAACACACATGCAATGACACTGGTGGATCCATGTGTGGTCTTTGGGAAGAACACACATGCAATGACACTGGATCCATGTGTGGTCTGTGAGAAGAACACACATCCAATGACACTGTGATCCATGTGGTCTGTGAGAAGAACACACATGCAATGACTCTAGCTGTGGTTCATGAAAAGAGCACACATGCAATGACACTGGTGGATCCATGTGTGGTCTATGGAAGAACACACATGCAATGACACTGGTGGATCCATGTGTGGTTGTGAGAAGAACACACATGCAATGACACTGTGGATCCATGTGTGGTCTGTGGGAAGAACACACATGCAATGACACCTGTGGTTCATGATATGGTCTGTGAGAAGAACACACATGCAATGACACTGTGGATCCATGTGTGGTCTGTGAGAAGAACACACATGCAATGACACTGGGTGTGGTCCATGATATGGTTTGTGAGAAGAACACACATGCAATGACACTGTGGATCCATGTGTGGTCTTTGGGAAGAACACACATGCAATGACACTGGATCCATGTGGTCTGTGAGAAGAACACACATGCAATGACTCTAGCTGTGGTTCATGAAAAGAGCAGACATGCAATGACACTGTTGGATCAATGTGTGGTCTGTGGGACGACCACACATGAAATGACACTGGGTGGATCCATGTGTGGTTCATGGGAAGAACACACATGCAATGACACCGTGTGGTTCATGATATGGTTTGTGAGAAGAACACACATGCAATGACACTGTGGATCCATGTGTGGTCTTTGGGAAGAACACACATGCAATGACACTGGTGTGGTTCATGATATGGTTTCAGAGAAGAACACACATGCAATGACACTGTGGATCCATGTGTGGTCTTGGGAAGAACACACATGCAATGACACTGTGATCCATGTGTGGTTGTGAGAAGAACACACATGCAATGACTCTAGCCGTGGTTCATGAAAGAGCGTATATGCAATGACACCGGTGGATCCATGTGTGGTTCATGGGAAGAACACACATGCAATGACACTGTGGATCCATGTGTGGTTTGTGAGAAGAACACACATGCAATGACACTGTGGATCCATGTGTGGTTCATGGGAAGAACACACATGCAATGACACTGGGTGTGGTCTATGATATGGTTTGTGAGAAGAACACACATGCAATGACACTGTGGATCCATGTGTGGTCTTTGGGAAGAACACACATGCAATGACACTGGATCCATGTGGTTCATGAGAAGAACACACATCCAATGACTCTAGCTGTGGTTCATGAAAAGAGCACATGCAATGACACTGTGGATCCATGTGTGGTCTATGGGAAGAACACACATGCAATGACACTGGTGGATCCATGTGTGGTTCATGGGAAGAACACACATGCAATGACACTTGTGATCCATGTGTGGTTCATGAGAAGAACACACATGCAATGACACTGTGGATCCATGTGTGGTCTTGGGAAGAACACACATGCAATGACACTGGTGGATCCATACGTGGTTTGTGAGAAGCACACACATGCAATGACACTGGTGGATCCTTGTGTGGTCTGTGAGAAGAACACACATGCAATGACACTGGTGTGGTTCATGAAAAGAACACACATGCAATGACACTGTGGATCCATGTGTGGTTCATGGGAAGAACACACATGCAATGACACTGGTGGATCCATGATGTGGTTTGTGAGAAGAACACACATGCAATGACATCGGTGGATCCATGTGTGGTCATGGAAGAACACACATGCAATGACACTGTGGTTCATGATATGGTTTGAGAAGAACACACATGCAATGACACTGTGGATCCATGTGTGGTCTTTGGGAAGAACACATGCAATGACACGGTGGATCCATGTGTGGTCTGTGAGAAGAACACACATGCAATGACTCTAGCTGTGGTTCATGAAAAGAGCAGTACATGCAATGACACTGTGGATCCATGTGTGGTTCATGGGAAGAACACACATGCAATGACACTGTGGATCCATGTGTGGTTTGTGAGAAGAACACACATGCAATGACACTGTGGATCCATGTGTGGTTCATGGGAAGAACACACATGCAATGACACTGTGATATGTGTGGTTGTGAGAAGAACACACATGCAATGACTCTAGCTGTGGTTCATGAGAAGAGCACACATGCAATGACACTGTGGATCCATGTGTGGTCTGTGGGAAGAACACACATGCAATGACACTGATATGTGTGGTTTTGAGAAGAACACACATGCAATGACTCTAGCTGTGGTTCATGGGAAGAACACACATGCAATGACACTGTGGATCCATGTGTGGTCTATGGGAAGAACACACATGCAATGACATCGGTGGATCCATGTGTGGTCTGTGAGAAGAACACACATGCAATGACACTGTGGATCCATGTGTGGTCTATGGAAGAACACACATGCAATGACACTGGGTGATCCATGTGGTTTGTGAGAAGAACACACATGCAATGACTCTAGCTGTGGTTCATGAGAAGAACACACATGCAATGACACTGTGGATCCATGTGTGGTCTGAAGAAGAACACATGCAATGACACTGGTGGATCCATGTGTGGTTCAGAAGAACACACATGCAATGACACTGGTGGATCCATGTATGGTTTGTGAGAAGAACACACATGCAATGACACTGTGGATCCATGTGTGGTCTGTGGGAAGAACACACATGCAATGACACTGGATCCATGTGTGGTTCAGGAGAAGAACAGACATGCAATGACTCTAGCTGTGGTTCATGAAAAGAGCATACATGCAATGACACAAATGGATCCATGTGTGGTTTGTGAGAAGAACACACATGCAATGACACTGGTGGATCCATGTGTGGTTTGTGAGAAGAACACACATGCAATGACACTGGTGGATCCATGTGTGGTCTTTGGGAAGATCACACATGCAATGACACTGGGTGTGGTTCATGATATGGTTTGTGAGAAGAACACACATGCAATGACACTGTGGATCCATGTGTGGTCTGTGAGAAGAACACAGATGCAATGACACTGGTGTGGTTCATGATATGGTTTGTGAGAAGAACACACATGCAATGACACTGTGGATCCATGTGTGGTCTTTGGGAAGAACACACATGCAATGACACTGGATCCATGTGTGGTTCAGGAGAAGAACACACATCCAATGACTCTAGCTGTGGTTCATGAAAAGAGCACACATGCAATGACACTGTGGATCAATTTGTGGTTCATGGGAAGAACACACATGCAATGACACTGGTGGATCCATGTGTGGTTTGTGAGAAGAACACACATGCAATGACACTCGTGCTTCAATGTGTGTTTCATGGAAGAACACACATGCAATGACACTGGGTGTGGTTCATGATATGGTTTGTGAGAAGAACACACATGCAATGACACTGTGGATCCATGTGTGGTCTTGAGAAGAACACATGCAATGACACTGGGTGTGGTTCATGATATGGTTTGTGAGAAGAACACACATGCAATGACACTGTGGATCCATGTGTGGTCTTTGGGAAGAACACACATGCAATGACACTGGATCCATGTGTATTCTGTGAGAAGAACACACATCCTATGTCTCTTGCTGTGGTTCTTGATAAGACCACACATGCAATGACACTTGTGGATCCATGTGTGGTTCATGGGAAGAACACACATGCAATGACACTGGTGGATCCATGTGCGGTTTGTGAGAAGAACACACATGCAATGACACTGTGGATCCATGTGTGGTTCATGGAAGAACACACATGCAATGACACTATGTGGTTCTGTGAGAAGAACACATATGCAATGACACTGGTGGATCCATGTGTGGTCTGTGAGAAGAACACACATGCAATGACACTGGTGTGGTTCATGATATGGTTTGTGAGAAGAACACACATGCAATGACACTGGTGGATCCATGTGTGGTCTTTGGGAAGAACACACATGCAATGACACTGGTGGATATGTGGTTTGTGAGAAGAACACACATGCAATGACACTCTAGCTATGGTTAATGATAAGAGAAGACATGCAATGATACCGGTGGATCCATGTGTGGTTAATGAGAAGAACGAACATGCAATGACACTGTGGATCCATGTGTGGTTTCAGAGAAGAACACATGCAATGACACGTGGATCCATGTGTGGTTCATGGAAGAACACACATGCAATGACACTGGGTGGTTCATGATATGGTTTGTGTGAAGAAAACACATGCAATGACACTGGTGGATCCATGTCTGGTCTGTCAGAAGAACACACATGCAATCACACTGGTGTGGTTCATGATGTGGTTTGTGAGAAGAACACACATGCAATGACACTGGTGGATCCATGTGTGGTCTTTGGGAAGAACACACATGCAATGACACTGGATCCATGTGTGGTCTGTGAGAAGAACACACATCCAATGACTCTAGCTGTGGTTCATGAAAAGAGCAGACATGCAATGACACTGGTGGATCCATGTGTGGTTCATGGGAAGAACACACATGCAATGACACTGGTGGATCCATGTGTGGTTTGTGAGAAGAACACACATGCAATGACACTGTGGATCCATGTGTGGTCATGGGAAGAACACACATGCAATGACTGTGATATGTGGTATGTGAGAAGAACACACATGCAATGACTCTAGCTGTGGTTCATGAAAAGAGCACATGCAATGACACTGTGGATCCATGTGTGGTTCATGGGAAGAACACACATGCAATGACACTAGGTGTGGTTCATGATATGGTGTGTGAGAAAAACACACATGCAATGACACTGGTGGATCCATTTGTGGTCTGTGAGAAGAACACGCATGCAATGACACTGGGTGTGGTTCATGATATGGTTTGTGAGAAGAACACACATGCAATGACACTGGTGGATCCATGTGTGGTCTTTGGGAAGAACACACATGCAATGACACTGTGGATCCATGTGGTCTGTTAGAAGAACACACATCCAATGACTCTAGCTGTGGTTCATGAAAAGAGCAGTATATGCAATGACACTGTGGATCCATGTGGTTCATGGAAGAACACACATGCAATGACACTGTGGATCCATGTGTGGTTTGTGAGAAGAACACATGCAATGACACTGTGGATCCATGTGTGGTTCATGGGAAGAACACACATGCAATGACACCGGTGTGGTTCATGATATGGTTTGTGACAAGAACGCACATGCAATGACACTGGTGGATCCATGTGTGGTCTGTGAGAAGAACACACATGCAATGACACTGGTGTGGTTCATGATATGGTTTGTGAGAAGAACACACATGCAATGACATCGTGGATCCATGTGTGGTCTTTGGGAAGAACACACATGCAATGACACTGGATCCATGTGTGGTTCAGAGAAGAACACACATGCAATGACTCTAGCTGTGGTTCATGAAAAGAGCACACATGCAATGACACTGTGGATCCATGTGTGGTTCATGGAAGAACACACATGCAATGACACTGGTGGATCCATGTGTGGTTTGTGAGAAGAACACACATGCAATGACACTGTGGATCCATGTGTGGTTCATGGAAGAACACACATGCAATGACTGGGTGTGGTTCATGATATGGTTTGTGAGAAGAACACACATGCAATGACACTGTGGATCCATGTGTGGTCTGTGAGAAGAACACACATGCAATGACACTGGGTGTGGTTCATGATATGGTTTGTGAGAAGAACACACATGCAATGACACTGTGGATCCATGTGTGGTCTTGGGAAGAACACACATGCAATGACACTGGATCCATGTGTGGTCTGTGAGAAGAACACACATCCAATGACTCTACCTGTGGTTCATGAAAAGAGCAGACATGCAATGACACTGGTGGATCCATGTGTGGTTCATGGGAAGAACACACATGCAATGACACTGGTGGATCCATGTGGTATGTGAGAAGAACACACATGCAATGACACTGTGGATCCATGTGTGGTTCATGTGAAGAACACACATGAAATGACACTGGGTGTGGTCTATGATATGGTTTGTGAGAAGAACACACATGCAATGACACTGTGGATCCATGTGTGGTCTTTGGAAGAAGAACACATGCAATGACACTGGGTGTGGTTCATGATATGGTTTGTGAGAAGAACACACATGCAATGACACTGTGGATCCATGTGTGGTCTTGGGAAGAACACACATGCAATGACACTGGATCCATGTGGTTTGTGAGAAGAACACACATGCAATGACTCTAGCTGTGGTTCATGAAAAGAGCACACATGCAATGACACTGTGGATCCATGTGTGGTTCATGGAAGAACACACATGCAATGACACTGTGGATCCATGTGTGGTTTGTGGGAAGAACACACATGCAATGACATCGTGGATCCATGTGTGGTTCATGGAAGAACACACATGCAATGACACTGGTGATATGTGGTTGGTGAGAAGAACACACATGCAATGACTCTAGCTGTGGTTCATGAGAAGAGCACACATGCAATGACACTGTGGATCCATGTGTGGTTCATGAGAAGAACACACATGCAATGACACTGGTGTGGTTCATGATATGGTTTGTGAAGAACACACATGCAACGACACGTGTGGATCCATGTGTGGTCTGTGAGAAGAATACACATGCAATGACACTGGGTGTGGTTCATGATATGGTTTGTGAGAAGAACACACATGCAATGACACTGGTGGATCCATGTGTGGTCTTTCGGAAGAACACACATGCAATGACACTGGTGACATGTGGTCTGTGAGAAGAACACACATCCAATAACCCTAGCTGTGGTTCATGAAAAGAGCAAACATGCAATGGCACTGGTGGATCCATGTGTGGTCTATGGGAAGAACACACATGCAATGACACTGGTGGATCCATGTGTGGTGTGTGGGAATAACACACATGCAATGACATTGGAGTATCCATGTGTGGTTCATGGGAAGAACGCACATGCTATGACACTAGGTGTGGTTCATGATATGGTTTGTGAGACGAACACACATGCAATGACACCGGTGGATCCATGTGTGGTCTGTGGGAAGAACACACATGCAATGACACTGGGGGTTGTTCATGATGTGGTTAATGAGAAGAACACACATGCAATGACACTGTGGATCCATGTGGTCTTTGGGAAGAACACACATGCAATGACACTGTGGATCCATGTGTGGTCTGTGAGAAGAACACACATGCAATGACTCTAGCTGTGGTTAATGATAAGAGCACACATGCAATGACACTGTGGATCCATGTGTGGTTAATGAGAAGAACACACATGCAATGACACTGGTGGATCCATGTGTGGTTTGTGAGAAGAACACACATGCAATGACACTGGTGGATCCATGTGTGGTTCATGGGAAGAACACACATGCAATGACTCTGGTGTGGTTCATGATATGGTATGTGAGAACAACACACATGCAATGACACTCGTGGATCCATGTGTGGTCTGTGAGAAGAACACACATGCAATGACACTGGGTGTGGTTCATGATATGGTTTGTGAGAAGAACACACATGCAATGACACAGGTGGATCCATGTGTGGTATGGGGGAAGACCACTCATGCAATGACACTGGATCCATCTGTGGCATGTGAGAAGAACACACATGCAATGACTCTAGCTGTGGTTCATGAAAAGAGCACACATGCAATGACACTGTGGATCCATGTGTGGTTCATGGGAAGAACACACATGCAATGACACTGGTGGATCCATGTGTGGTTTGTGAGAAGAACACACATGCAATGACACTGTGGATCCATGTGTGGTTCATGGAAGAACACACATGCAATGACACTGTGGTTCATGATATGGTTTGTGAGAAGAACACACATGCAATGACACTGTGGATCCATGTGTGGTCTTGAGAAGAACACACATGCAATGACACTGGTGTGGTTCATGATATGGTTTGTGAGAAGAACACACATGCAATGACACTGTGGATCCATGTGTGGTCTTGGGAAGAACACACATGCAATGACACTGGATCCATGTGTGGTTTGAGAAGAACACACATCCAATGACTCTAGCTGTGGTTCATGAAAAGAGCACATGCAATGACACTGTGGATCCATGTGTGGTTCATGGAAGAACACACATGCAATGACACTGTGGATCCATGTGTGGTTTGTGAGAAGAACACACATGCAATGACACTGTGGATCCATGTGTGGTCATGGGAAGAACACACATGCAATGACACTGTGATATGTGGTTTGTGAGAAGAACACACATGCAATGACTCTAGCTGTGGTTAATGAGAAGAGCACACATGCAATGACACTGTGGATCCATGTGTGGTTTGTGAGAAGAACACACATGCAATGACACCTGGTGTGGTTCATGATATGGTTTGTGAGAAGAACACACATGCAATGACACTGTGGATCCATGTGTGGTCTGGAAGAACACACATGCAATGACACTGGGTGTGGTTCATGATATGGTTTGTGAGAAGAACACACATGCAATGACACTGGTGGATCCATGTGTGGTCTTTGGGAAGAACACACATGCAATGACACTGGATCCATGTGGTCTGTGAGAAGAACACACATCCAATGACTCTAGCTGTAGTTCATGAAAAGCAGACATGCAATGACACCTGTGGATCCATGTGTGGTTCATGGAAGAACACACATGCAATGACACTGTGGATCCATATGTGGTTTGTGAGAAGGACACACATGCAATGACACTGGTGGATCCATGTGTGGTTCATGGGAAGAACACACATGCAATGACACTGTGTGTGGTTCATGATATGGTTTGTGAGAAGAACACACATGCAATGACACTGTGGATCCATGTGTGGTCTGTGAGAAGAACACACATGCAATGACACCGGTGTGGTTCATGATATGGTTTGTGAGAAGAACACACATGCAATGACACTGGTGGATCCATGTGTGGTCTTTGGGAAGAACACACATGCAATGACACCGTGGATCCATGTGGTTTGTGAGAAGAACACACATCCAATGACTCTAGCCGTGGTTCATGAAAAGAGCACATGCAATGACACACTGTGGATCCATGTGTGGTCTATGGAAGAACACACATGCAATGACACTGTGGATCCATGTGTGGTTTGTGAGAAGAACACACATGCAATGACACTGTGGATCCATGTGTGGTTCATGGAAGAACACACATGCAATGACTGGGTGTGGTTCATGATATGGTTTGTGAGAAGAACACACATGCAATGACACTGGTGGATCCATGTGTGGTCTGTGGGAAGAACACACATGCAATGACACTGTGTGGTACATGATATGGTTTGTGAGAAGAACACACATGCAATGACACTGTGGATCCATGTGTGGTCTTTGGGAAGAACACACATGCAATGACACTGTGATCCATGTGTGGTCTGTGAGAAGAACACACATCCAATGACTCTAGCTGTGGTTCATGAAAAGAGCACATGCAATGACACTGTGGATCCATGTGTGGTTCATGGAAGAACACACATGCAATGACACTGGTGGATCCATGTGTGGTTTGTGAGAAGAACACACATGCAATGACACTGTGGATCCATGTGTGGTTCATGGGAAGAACACACATGCAATGACACGGTGTGGTTCATGATATGGTTTGTGAGAAGAACACACATGCAATGACACTGTGGATCCATGTGTGGTCTGTGAGAAGAACACACATGCAATGACACCGGGTGTGGTTCATGATATGGTTTGTGAGAAGAACACACATGCAATGACACTGTGGATCCATGTGTGGTCTTTGGGAAGAACACACATGCAATGACACTGTGATCCATGTGGTTCTGTGAGAAGAACACACATCCAATGACTCTAGCCGTGGTTCATGAAAAGAGCAGACATGCAATGACACTGTGGATCCATGTGTGGTTCATGGAAGAACACACATGCAATGACACTGGTGGATCCATGTGTGGTTTGTGAGAAGAACACACATGCAATGACATGTGGATCCATGTGTGGTTCATGGGAAGAACACACATGCAATGACACTGGTGATATGTGGTTTGTGAGAAGAACACACATGCAATGACTTGTGGTTTATGAGAAGAGCACACATGCAATGACACCGGTGGATCCATGTGTGGTTTTTGAGAAGAACACACATGCAATGACACTGGTGTGGTTAATGATATTGTTTGTGAGAAGAACACACATGCAACGACACTGTGGATCCATGTGTGGTCTGTGAGAAGAACACACATGCAATGACACCGGTGTGGTTGTGGTTTGTGAGAAGAACACACATGCAATGACATCGTGGATCCATGTGGTCTTTGGGAAGAACACACATGCAATGACACTGGTGGATCCATGTGGTTTGTGAGAAGAACACACATGCAATGACTCTAGCCGTGGTTCATGAAAAGAGCACACATGCAATGACACTGTGGATCCATGTGTGGTTCATGGAAGAACACACATGCAATGACACTGTGGATCCATGTGGTTTGTGAGAAGAACACACATGCAATGACACTGTGGATCCATGTGTGGTCATGGAAGAACACACATGCAATGACACTGGTGTGGTTCATGATATGGTTCAGAGAAGAACACACATGCAATGACACTGTGGATCCATGTGTGGTCTGTGAGAAGAACACACATGCAATGACACCGGTGTGGTTCATGATATGGTTTGAGAAGAACACACATGCAATGACACTGTGGATCCATGTGTGGTCTTTGGGAAGAACACACATGCAATGACACTGGATCCATGTGGTTCGTGAGAAGAACACACATCCAATGACTCTAGCTGTGGTTCATGAAAAGAGCATATGCAATGACACTGTGGATCCATGTGTGGTTCATGGGAAGAACACACATGCAATGACACCGGTGGATCCATGTGTGGTTTGTGAGAAGAACACACATGCAATGACATCGGTGGATCCATGTGTGGTTCATGGGAAGAACACATGCAATGACACTGGGTGTGTTCATTATGTGGTTTGTGAGAAGAACACACATGCAATGACACTTGTGGATCCATGTGTGGTCTTTGAGAAGAACACACATGCAATGACACTGGGTGTGGTTCATGATATGGTTTGTGAGAAGAACACACATGCAATGACACTTTTGATACATGTGTGGTAGTTGGAAAGAACACACATGCAATGACACTGGATCCATGTGTGGTCTGGCAGAAGAACACACATCCAATGACTCTAGCCGTGGTTCATGAAAAGAGCAGACATGCAATGACACTGTGGATCCATGTGTGTCATGGAAGAACACACATGCAATGACACTGGTGGATCCAAGTGTGGCTTGTGAGAAGAACACACATGCAATGACATCGTGGATCCATGTGTGGTCTATGGAAGAACACACATGCAATGACACTGGGTGTGGTTCATGATATGGTTTGTGAGAAGAACTCACATGCAATGACTCTAGTTGTGGTTCATGATATGGTTTGTGAGAAGACCACACATGCAATGACACTGTGGGATTCTTTTGTGGTTTTTGGGACAACACACATGCAATGACACTGGATCCATGTGTGGTCTGGAGAAGAACACACATCCAATGACTCTAGCTGTGGTTCATGAAAAGAACACACATGCAATGACACCGTGGATCCATGTGTGGTTCATGGGAAGAACACACATGCAATGACACCTGGTGGATCCATGTGTGGTTTGTGAGAAGAACACACATGCAATGACCATTGTGTATCCATGTGTGGTGATTGTGAATAACACACATGCAATGACACTGGTGATATGTGGTTTGTGAGAAGAACACACATGCAATGACTCTAGCTGTGGTTAATGAGAAGAGCACATGCAATGACACTGTGGATCCATGTGTGGTTTGTGAGAAGAACACACATGCAATGACACTGGTGTGGTTCATGATATGGTTTGTGAGAAGAACACACATGCAATGACACTAGTGGATGTGGTTTGTGAAAAGAGCACATGCAATGACTCTAGCTGTGGTTCATGGGAAGAGCGTATATGCAATGACATGGTGGATCCATGTGTGGTCTATGGAAGAACACACATGCAATGACACTGGTGGATCCATGATGTGGTCTGAGAAGAACACACATGCAATGACACGGTGGATCCATGTGTGGTCTTTGGGAAGAACACACATGCAATGACACCGTGATATGTGGTCATGAGAAGAACACACATGCAATGACTCTAGCTGTGGTTCATGAAAAGAGCACATGCAATGACACTGTGGATCCATGTGGTTCATGGAAGAACACACATGCAATGACACTGGTGTGGTTCATGATATGGTCTGTGAGAAGAACACACATGCAATGACACCTGTGGATCCATGTGTGGTCATGAGAAGAACACACATGCAATGACACTGTGTGGTCCATGATGTGGTTTGAGAAGAACACACATGCAATGACACTGTGGATCCATGTGTGGTCTGGGAAGAACACACATGCAATGACACCTGTGGATCCATGTGTGGTCTGTGGGAAGAACACACATGCAATGACACTGTGGATCCATGTGTGGTCTGTGAGAAGAACACACATGCAATGACTCTAGCTGTGGTTCATGAAAATAGCCGACATGCAATGACACTGGTGGATCCATGTGTGGTTCATTGGAAGAACACACATGCAATGACACTGGGTGGATCCATGTGTGGTTTTTGAGAATCACACACATGCAATGACACCGGTGGATCCATATGTGGTTCATGGGAAGAACACACATGCAATGACACTGTGTGGTTCATGATATGGTTTGTGAGAAGAACACACATGCAAATACACTAGTGGATCCATGTGTGGTCTATGAGAAGAACACACATGCAATGACACTTGGTGTGGTTCATGATATGGTTTGTGAGAAGAACACACATGCAATGACACTGGTGGATCCATGTGTGGTCTTTGGGAAGAACACACATGCAATGACACTGATCCATGTGTGGTCTGTGAGAAGAACACACATCCAATGACTCTAGCTGTGGTTCATGAAAAGAGCGTACATGCAATGACACTGTGGATCCATGTGTGTTCATGGGAAGAACACACATGCAATGACACCGGTGGATCCATGTGTGGTTTGAGAAGAACACATGCAATGACACTGTGGATCCATGTGTGGTTCATGGGAAGAACACACATGCAATGACACTGTGGATCCATGTGGTTTGTGAGAAGAACACACATGCAATGACACTGTGGATCCATGTGTGGTCTTTGGGAAGAACACACATGCAATGACACTGGTGGATCCATATGTGGTTTGTGAGAAGAACACACATCCAATGACACTGCTAGATCCATGTGTGGTTTGTGAGAAGAACACACAAGCAATGACACTGGTGGATCCATATATGGTTTGTGAGAATGAAAGACATGCATTGAACTCTGGTGGATCCATGTGTGGTTTGTGTGAAGAACACACATGCAATAACACTGTGATCCATGTGGTCTGTGAGAAGAACACACATCCAATGACTCTAGCTGTGGTTCATGAAAAGAGCATATGCAATGACACTGTGGATCCATGTGTGGTTCATGGGAAGAACACACATGCAATGACACTGGTGGATCCATGTGTGGTTGTGAGAAGAACACACATGCAATGACACTGTGGATCCATGTGTGGTTCATGGAAGAACACACATGCAATGACACTGTGTGGTTCATGATATGGTTTGTGAGAAGAACACATGCAATGACATCGTGGATCCATGTGTGGTCTGTGAGAAGAACACACATGCAATGACACTGGGTGTGGTTCATGATATGGTTTGTGAGAAGAACACACATGCAATGACACTGTTGGTACCATGTGTGGTCTTTGGGAAGAACACACATGCAATGACACTGGATCCATGTGAGTTCTGTGAGAAGAACACACATCCAATGACTCTAGCCGTGGTTCATGAAAAGAGCGTATATGCAATGACACTGTGGATCCATGTGTGGTTCATGGGAAGAACACACATGCAATGACACTGGTGGATCCATGTGTGGTTTGTGATAAGAACACACATGCAATGACACTGTGGATCCATGTGTGGTTCATGGAAGAACACACATGCAATGACACTGTGTGGTTCATGATATGGTTTGTGAGAAGAACACATGCAATGACACTGTGGATCCATGTGTGGTCTGTGAGAAGAACACACATGCAATGACACTGGTGTGGTTCATGATATGGTTTGTGAGAAGAACACACATGCAATGACACTGTGGATCCATGTGTGGTCTTTGGGAAGAACACACATGCAATGCCACTGGATCCATGTGTGGTCTGTGAGAAGAACACACATCCAATGACTCTAGCTGTGGTTCATGAAAAGAGCATATGCAATGACACTGTGGATCCATGTGTGTTTCATGGGAATAACAAACATGCAATGACACTGGTGGATCCATGTGTGGTTTGTGAGAAGAACACACATGCAATGACACTGTGGATCCATGTGTGGTTCATGAGAAGAACACACATGCAATGACACTGTGATATGTGGTTTGTGAGAAGAACACACATGCAATGACTCTAGCTGTGGTTCATGAGAAGAACACATGCAATGACACTGTGGATCCATGTGTGGTTTGGGAAGAACACACATGCAATGACACTGGTGGATCCATGATATGGTTTGTGAGAAGAACACATGCAATGACATCTGGCCATGTGGTTTGTGAAAAGAGCACATGCAATGACACTCTGGATCCATGTGGTTCATGGGAAGAACACACATGCAATGACACTGGTGGATCCATGTGTGGTTCATGAGAAGAACACACATGCAATGACACCTGGATCCATGTGTGGTCTGTGGAAGAACACACATGCGATGACACTAGGTGGATCCATTTGTGGTTCATGAGAAGAACACACATGCAATGACACCGGTGGATCCATGCGTGGTCTGTGGGAAGGACACACATGCAATGGCACTGGTGGATCCATGTGTGGTTCATGGGAAGAACACACATGCATAGACACTGTGGATCCATGTGTGGTTTGGGAAGAACACACATGCAATGACACTGGATATGTGGTTCATGAGAAGAACACACATGCAATGACTCTAGCTGTGGTTCATGAAAGAGAGCACATGCAATGACACTGTGGATCCATGTGGTCTATGGGAAGAACACACATGCAATGACACTGGTGGATCCATGTGGTTTGTGAGAAGAACACACATGCAATGACACTGTGGATCCATCTGTGGTTCATGGGAAGAACACACATGCAATGACACCGGTATATGTGGTTTGTGAGAAGAACACACATGCAATGACTCTAGCTGTGGTTAATGAGAAGATCACACATGCAATCACACCCGTGGATCCATGTGTGGTCTGTGGGAAGAACACACATGCAATGACACTGTGGTTCATGGAAGAACACACATGCAATGACACTGGATCCATATGTGGTCTGTGAGAAGAACACACATGCAATGACACTGGTGGATCCATGTGTGGTCGATGGGAAGAACACACATGCAATGACACTGGATCCATGTGTGGTTCATGAGAAGAACACATGCAATGACACTGTGGATCCATGTGTGGTTCATGGGAAGAACACACATGCAATGACACCGTGGATCCATGATATTTGTGAGAAGAACACACATGCAATGACACTGTGGATCCATGTGTGAGAAGAACACACATGCAATGACACTGTGTGGTTCATGATATGGTTTGTGAGAAGAACACACATGCAATGACACTGGTGGATCCATGTGTGGTCTTTGGGAAGAACACACATGCAATGACACTGGATCCATGTGTGGTCGTTGAGAAGAACACACATCCAAAGACTCGAGTGGTGGTTCATGAAAAGAGAAGACATGCAATGACACTGTGGATCCATGTGGTTCATGGAAGAACACACATGCAATGACACTGTGGATCCATGTGGTTTGTGAGAAGAACACACATGCAATGACACTGTGGATCCATGTGTGGTTCATGGGAAGAACACACATGCAATGACACTGGTGTGGTCTATGATATGGTTTGTGAGAAGGACACACATGCAATGGCACTGGTGGATCCATGTGTGGTTTGTGAGAAGGACACACATGCAATGACACCGGGTGTGGTTCATGATATGGTTTGTGAGAAGAACACACATAGAATGACACGGTTGGATCCATGTGTGGTCTTTGGGAAGAACACACATGCAATGACACTGGATCCATGTGTGGTCTGTGAGAAGAACACACATCCAATGACTCTAGTTGTGGTTCATGAAAAGAGCGTACATGCAATGACACTGGTGGATCCATGTGTGGTTCATGGGAAGATCACACATGCAATGACACTGGGTGGATCCATGTGTGGTTTGTGAGAAGAACACACATGCAATGACACTCGTGGATCCATGTGTTGTTCATGGAAGAACACACATGCAATGACACTGGTGGATCCATGTGTGGTCTGTGGGAAGAACACACATGCAATGACACTGGATCCATGTGTGGTTTGTGAGAAGAACACACATGCGATGACTCTAGATGTGGTTCATGAAAAGAACACATGCAATGACACTGTGGATCCATGTGGTTCATGGGAAGAACACACATGCAATGACACTGTGGATCCATGTGTGGTCATGAGAAGAACACACATGCAATGACATCGGTGGATCCATGTGTGGTTCATGGGAAGAACACACATGCAATGACACTGTGGATCCATGTGGTTTGTGAGAAGAACACACATGCAATGACACGGTGGATCCATGTGTGGTCATGGAAGAAGAACACATGCAATGACACTGTGTGATCCATGGTTTGTGAGAAGAACACACATGCAATGACACTGTGGATCCATGATGTGGTTTGTGAGAAGAACACACATGCAATGACACCTGTGGATCCATGTGTGGTTTGGGAAGAACACACATGCAATGACACTGTGATATGTGGTTTGTGAGAAGAACACACATGCAATGACTCTAGCCGTGGTTCATGAAAAGAGCGTACATGCAATGACACTGTGGATCCATGTGTGGTTCATGGGAAGAACACACATGCAATGACACTGGTGGATCCATGTGTGGTTTGTGAGAAGAACACACATGCAATGACACTGGTGGATCCATGTGTGGTTCATGGAAGAACACACATGCAATGACACTAGTGATATGTGGTTTGTGAGAAGAACACACATGCAATGACTCTAGCTGTGGTTAATGAGAAGAGCACACATGCAATGACACCGTGGATCCATGTGTGGTTCATGAGAAGAACACACATGCAATGACACTGTGGATCCATGTGTGGTCTGTGAGAAGAACACACATGCAATGACACTGGGTGTGGTTCATGATATGGTTTGTGAGAAGAACACACATGCAATGACATCGTGGATCCATGTGTGGTCTTTGGGAAGAACACACATGCAATGACACTGGATCCATGTGTGGTCTGTGAGAAGAACACACATGCAATGACTCTAGTTGTGGTTCATGAAAAGAGCAGACATGCAATGACACTGGTGGATCCATGTGTGGTTCATGGGAAGAACACACATGCAATGACACTGGTGGATCCATGTGTGGTTTGTGAGAAGAACACACATGCAATGACACTGTGCATCCATGTGTGGTTCATGGAAGAACACACATGCAATGACACTGGGTGTGGTTCATGATATGGTTTGTGAGAAGAACACACATGCAATGACACACGTGTGGATCCATGTGTGGTCTGTGAGAAGAACACACATGCAATGACACTGGGTGTGGTTCATGATATGGTTTGTGAGAAGAACACACATGCAATCCCACTGTGGATCCATGAGTGGTCTTTGGGAAGAACACACATGCAATGACACTGTGATCCATGTGTGGTTCATGAGAAGAACACACATCCAATGACTCTAGCTGTGGTTCATGAAAAGAGCACATGCAATGACACTGTAGATCCATGTGTGGTTCATGGGAAGAACACACATGCAATGACACTGGTGGATCCATGTGTGGTTTGCGAGAAGAACACACATGCAATGACACTGTGGATCCATGTGGTTCATGGAAGAACACACATGCAATGACACTAGTGTGGTTCATGATATGGTTTGTGAGAAGAACACACATGCAATGACACTGTGGATCCATGTGTGGTCTTTGAGAAGAACACACATGCAATGACACTGGTGTGGTTCATGATATGGTTTGTGAGAAGAACACACATGCAATGACACTGTGGATCCATGTGTGGTCTTGGGAAGAACACACATGCAATGACACTGTGGATCCATGTGGTCTGTGAGAAGAACACACATGCAATGACTCTAGCTGTGGTTCATGAGAAGAGCACACATGCAATGACACTGTGGATCCATGTGTGGTTTTGGGAAGAACACACATGCAATGACACTGTGGATCCATGTGTGGTTGTGAGAAGAACACACATGCAATGACACTGTGGATCCATGTGTGGTTCATGGGAAGAACACACATGCAATGACACTGTGGATCCATGTGTGGTCTTGGGAAGAACACACATGCAATGACACTGTGGATCCATGTGTGGTTTGTGAGAAGAACACACATGCAATGACACCGTGGATCCATGTGTGGTTCATGGGAAGAACACACATGCAATGACACTGGTGTGGTCTATGATATGGTTTGTGAGAAGAACACACATGCAATGACACTGTGGATCCATGTGTGGTCTGTGAGAAGAACACACATGCAATGACACTGGGTGTGGTTCATGATATGGTTTGTGAGAAGAACACACATGCAATGACACTGTGGATCCATGTGTGGTCTTTGGGAAGAACACACATGCAATGACACTGGATCCATGTGGTCTGTGAGAAGAACACACATGCAATGACTCTAGCTGTGGTTCATGAAAAGAGCGCACATGCAATGACACTGTGGATCCATGTGTGGTTCATGGGAAGAACACACATGCAATGACACTGGTGGATCCATGTGTGGTTGTGAGAAGAACACACATGCAATGACTGTGGATCCATGTGTGGTTCATGGGAAGAACACACATGCAATGACACTAGGTGTGGTTCATGATATGGTTTGTGAGAAGAACACACATGCAATGACACTGTGGATCCATGTGTGGTCTGGGAAGAACACACATGCAATGACACTGGGTGGTTCATGATATGGTTGTGAGAAGAACACACATGCAATGACACTGTGGATCCATGTGAGGTCTTTGAGAAGAACACACATGCAATGACACTGGTGGATCCATGTGTGGTTTGTGAGAAGAACACACATGCAATGACACCAGTGGATCCATGTGTGGTCTTTGGGAAGAACACACATGCAATGACACTGGTGATGTGTGGTCTGTGGGAAGAAAACACAACCAAAGACAAGCTGTGGTTCAAGATAATAGCACACATGAAATGACACTGCGGGATGCATCTGTGGTTCATGGGAAGAACACAAAAGCAAAGACACTGTGGATCCATGCGTGGTTTGTGAGAAGAACACACATGCAATGACTTCGGTGGATCCATGTGTAGTTCATGGGAAGAACACACATGCAATGACACTGGGTGTGGTTCATGATATGGTTTGTGAGAAGAACACACATGCAATGACACTGGATCCATGTATCGTCTGTGAGAAGAACACACATGCAATGACACCGGGTGTGGTTCATGATATGGTTTGTGAGAAGAACACACATGCAATGACACTGGATCCATGTGTGGTCTTTGGGAAGAACACACATGCAATGACACTGGATCCATGTGTGGTCTGTGAGAAGAACACACATCCAATGACTCTAGCTGTGGTTCATGAAAAGAGCAGACATGCAATGACACTGGTGGATCCATGTGTGGTTCATGGGAAGAACACACATGCAATGACACTGGTGGATCCATGTGTGGTTTGTGGGAAGAACACACATGCAATGACATGTGGATCCATGTGTGGTTCATGGGAAGAACACACATGCAATGACACTGGTGGTTCATGATATGGTTTGTGAGAAGAACACACATGCAATGACACCGGTGGATCCATCTGTGGTCCATGGGAAGAACACACATGCAATGACACTGGGTGTGAGAAGAACACACATGCAATGACACTGGTGGTTCATGATATGGTTTGTGATAAGACCACACATGCAATTACACTGGTGGATCCATGTGTGGTCTTTGGGAAGAACACACATGCAATGACACTGGATCATTATATGGTATATGAGAAGAACAAACATCCAACGACTCTAGCTGTGGTTCATGAAAAGAGCGTATATGCAATGACACTGTGGATCCATGTGTGGTTCATGGAAGAGCAGACATGCAATGACACCGATGAATCCATGTGTGGTTTGTGAGAAGAACACACATGCAATGACACTGGTGGATCCATGTGTGGTTCATGGGAAGAACACACATGCAATGACACCAGTGATATGTGGTTTGTGAGAAGAACACACATGCAATGACTCTAGCTGTGGTTAATGAGAAGAGCAGACATGCAATGACACTAGTGGATCCATGTGTGGTCTGTGAGAAGAACACACATGCAATGACACTAGGTGTGGTTCATGATATGGTTTGTGACAAGAACACACATGCAATGACTCTAGCCATGTGGTTTGTGAAAAGAGCACACATGCAATGACTCTAGCTGTGGTTCATGGGAAGAGCGTACATGCAATGACACTGTGGATCCATGTGGTTCATGAGAAGAGCAGACATGCAATGACACCGGTGGATCCATGTGTGGTCTGTGAGAAGAACACACATGCAATGACACTGGTGGATCCATGTGTGGTTCATGGGAAGAACACACATGCAATGACACTGGTGATATGTGGATTGTGAGAAGAACACACATGCAATGACTCTAGCTGTGGTTCATGAGAAGAACACACATGCAATGACACCGGTGGATCCATGTGTGGTTCATGGGAAGAACACACATGCAATGACACTGTGTGTTCATGATATGGTTTGTGAGAAGAACACACATGCAATGACACTGTGGATCCATGTGTGGTCTTTGAGAAGAACACACATGCAATGACACCGGTGGATCACATGTGGTTTGTGAGAAGAACACACATGCAATGACACTGTGGATCCATGTGTGGTCTTTGGGAAGAACACACATGCAATGACACTGTGATATGTGGTCTGTGAGAAGAACACACATCCAATGACTCTAGCTGTGGTTCATGAAAAGAGCAGACATGCAATGACACTGTGGATCCATGTGTGGTTCATGGAAGAACACACATGCAATGACACTGTGGATCCATGTGTGGTTCAGAAGAACACACATGCAATGACACTGTGGATCCATGTGTGGTCTATGGAAGAACACACATGCAATGACACTGGGTGTGGTTCATGATATGGTTTGTGAGAAGAACACACATGCAATGACACTGTGGATCCATGTGTGGTCTGTGAGAAGAACACACATGCAATGACACTGGTGTGGTTCATGATATGGTTTGTGAGAAGAACACACATGCAATGACACTGTGGATCCATGTGTGGTCTTGGGAAGAACACACATGCAATGACACTGTGGATCCATGTGGTTCTGTGAGAAGAACACACATGCAATGACTCTAGTTGTGGTTCATGAAAAGAGCACATGCAATGACACTGTGGATCCATGTGTGGTTCATGGAAGAACACACATGCAATGACACTGTGGATCCATGTGTGGTTGTGAGAAGAACACACATGCAATGACACTGTGGATCCATGTGTGGTTCATGGAAGAACACACATGCAATGACACTGGGTGGTTCATGATATGGTTTGTGAGAAGAACACACATGCAATGACACTGTGGATCCATGTGGTCTGTGAGAAGAACACACATGCAATGACACCGGGTGTGGTTCATGATATGGTTTGTGAGAAGAACACACATGCAATGACACTGTGGATCCATGTGTGGTCTTGGGAAGAACACACATGCAATGACACTGTGATCCATGTGGTCTGTGAGAAGAACACACATCCAATGACTCTAGCTGTGGTTCATGAAAAGAGCACATGCAATGACACTGTGGATCCATGTGTGGTCATGGAAGAACACACATGCAATGACACTGTGGATCCATGTGTAGTATGTGGGAAGAACACACATGCAATGACACTGGTGGATCCATGTGTGGTTCCTGGGAAGAACACGCATGCGATGACACTGGGTGGATCCATGTGTGGTTTGTGAGAAGAACACACATGCAATGACACCGGTGGATCCATGTGTGGTCTGTGAGAAGAACACACATGCAATGACACTGGGTGTGGTTCATGATATGGTTTGTGAGAAGAACACACATGCAATGACACTGCTGGATCCGTGTGTGGTCTTTGGGAAGAACACACATGCAATGACACTGGATCCATGTGTGGTCTGTGAGAAGAACACACATCCAATGACTCTAGCTGTGGTTCATTAAAAGAGCGTATATGCAATGACACTGTGGATCCATGTGTGGTCTATGGGAAGAACACACATGCAATGACACCGGTGGATCCATGTGTGGTTTGTGGGAAGAACACACATGCAATGACACTGTGGATCCATGTGTGGTTCATGGAAGAACACACATGCAATGACACTAGGTGTGGTTCATGATATGGTTTGTGAGAAGAACACACATGCAATGACATCTGTGGATCCATGTGTGGTCTGTGGAAGAACACACATGCAATGACAGTCGGTGTGGTTCATGATATGGTTTGTGAGAAGAACACACATGCAATGACACCGGTGGATCCATGTGTGGTCTTTGGGAAGAACACACATGCAATGAGACTGGATCAATGTGTGGTCTGTGAGAAGAACACACATCCAATGACTCTCGCCGTGGTTCATGAAAAGAGCGTATATGCAATGACACCGGTGGATCCATGTGTGGTTCATGGAAGAACACACATGCAATGACACCGGTGGATCCATGTGTGGTTTGTGGGAAGAACACACATGCAATTACATGTGGATCCATGTGTGGTTCATGGGAAGAACACACATGCAATGACACTGTGGATTCATGATGTGGTTTGTGAGAAGAACACATGCAATGACACCGGTGGATCCATGTGTGGTTAATGAGAAGAACACACATGCAATGACACTGGGTGGTTCATGATATGGTTTGTGAGAAGAACACACATGCAATGACACTGTGGATCCATGTGTGGTTTGGGAAGAACACATGCAATGACACTGTGATCCATGTGTGGTCTGTGAGAAGAACACACATGCAATGACTCTAGCTGTGGTTCATGAAAAGAGCAGACATGCAATGACACTGTGGATCCATGTGTGGTTCATGGAAGAACACACATGCAATGACACCGGTGGATCCATGTGTGGTTTGTGAGAAGAACACACATGCAATGACTGTGGATCCATGTGTGGTCATGGGAAGAACACACATGCAATGACACTGTGATCCATGTGGTTTGTGAGAAGAACACACATGCAATGACATCTAGCATGTGGTTCATGAGAAGAACACACATGCAATGACACTGTGAATCCATGTGTGGTCTGTGAGAAGAACACACATGCAATGACACTGGGTGTGATCCATGATATGGTTTGTGAGAAGAACACACATGCAATGACTGTGGTCTATGGGAAGAGCACATCCAATGACTCTAGCTGTGGTTCATGAGAAGAAGAGCACATGCAATGACACTGTGGATCCATGTGTGTGGTCTATGGAAGAACACACATGCAATGACATCGGTGGATCCATGTGTGGTTCATGAGAAGAACACACATGCAATGACATCTGTGGATCCATGTGTGGTCTGTGGGAAGAACACACATGCAATGACACTGTGATATGTGGTCTGAGAAGAACACACATGCAATGACTCTAGCTGTGGTTCATGAAAAGAGCACATGCAATGACACCGGTGGATCCATGTGTGGTTCATGGGAAGAACACACATGCAATGACACTGGTGTGGTTCATGATATGGTTTGTGAGAAGAACACACATGCAATGACACTGTGGATCCATGTGTGGTCTGTGAGAAGAACACATGCAATGACACCGTGGATCCATGATATGGTTTGTGAGAAGAACACACATGCAATGACATGGTGGATCCATGTGTGGTCTTTGGGAAGAACACACATGCAATGACACTGGATATGTGGTTTGTGAGAAGAACACACATCCAATGACTCTAGCTGTGGTTCATGAAAAGAGCACATGCAATGACACTGTGGATCCATGTGTGGTTCATGGGAAGAACACACATGCAATGACACTGTGGATCCATGTGTGGTTTGTGAGAAGAACACATGCAATGACACCTGTGGATCCATGTGTGGTTCATGGAAGAACACATGCAATGACACTGGGAGTGGTTCATGATATGGTTTGTAAGAAGAACACACATGCAATGACACTGTGGATCCATGTGTGGTCTGTGAGAAGAACACACATGCAATGACACTGTGTGGTTCATGATATGGTTTGTGAGAAGAACACATGCAATGACACGGTGGATCCATGTGTGGTCTTTGGGAAGAACACACATGCAATGACACTGTGATCCATGTGTGGTCTGTGAGAAGAACACACATCCAATGACTCTAGCTGTGGTTCATGAAAAGAGCACATGCAATGACACTGGTGGATCCATGTGTGGTTCATGGAAGAACACACATGCAATGACACTGGTGGATCCATGTGTGGTTTGTGGGAAGAACACACATGCAATGACACTGTGGATCCATGTGTGGTTCATGGGAAGAACACACATGCAATGACACTGGTGTGGTTCATGATATGGTTTGTGAGAAGAACACACATGCAATGACACTGTGGATCCATGTGTGGTCTGAGAAGAACACACATGCAATGACACCTGGGTGTGGTTCATGATATGGTTTGTGAGAAGAACACACATGCAATGACATCGGTGGATCCATGTGTGGTCTTGGGAAGAACACACATGCAATGACACTGGATCCATGTGTGGTTTGTGAGAAGAACACACATGCAATGACTCTAGCCGTGGTTCATGAAAAGAGCACACATGCAATGACACTGTGGATCCATGTGTGGTTTGGGAAGAACACACATGCAATGACACTGGTGGATCCATGTGTGGTTTGAGAAGAACACACATGCAATGACTTCTAGGATCCTGTGGTTCATGGAAGAACACACATGCAATGACACTGTGGATCCATGTGGTTCATGGGAAGAACACACATGCAATGACACTGTGGATCCATGTGTGGTTTGTGAGAAGAACACACATGCAATGACACTGTGGATCCATGTGTGGTTCATGGGAAGAACACACATGCAATGACACTGGTGGATCCATATATGGTTTGTGAGAAGAACACACATGCAATGACACTGTGGATCCATGTGTGGTCTATGGAAGAACACATGCAATGACACTGGTGTGGTTCATGATATGGTTTGTGAGAAGAACACACATGCAATGACTGTGGATCCATGTGTGGTTCATGAGAAGAACACACATGCAATGACACTGTGTGGTCCATGATATGGTTTGTGAGAAGAACACACATGCAATGACATCTGTGGATCCATGTGTGGTCTATGGGAAGAACACACATGCAATGACACCGGATCCATGTGTGGTCTGTGAGAAGAACACACATCCAATGACTCTAGCTGTGGTTCATGAAAAGAGCGTATATGCAATGACACTGTGGATCCATGTGTGGTCTATGGGAAGAACACACATGCAATGACACTGGTGGATCCATGTGTGGTTTGTGAGAAGAACACACATGCAATGACTGTGGATCCATGTGGTTCATGGAAGAACACACATGCAATGACTAGGTGTGGTTCATGATATGGTTTGTGAGAAGAACACACATGCAATGACACTGGTGGATCCATGTGTGGTCTGTGAGAAGAACACACATGCGTTGACACTGTGTGGTTCATTTTGTGGTTTGTGAGAAGAACACACATGCAATGACACCGGTGGATCCATGTGTGGTCTTTGGGAAGAACACACATGCAATGACACTAGATCCATGTGTGGTCTGTGAGAAGAACACACATCCAATGACTCTAGCTGTGGTTCATGAAAAGAGCGGACATGCAATGACACTGTGGATCCATGTGTGGTTCATGGGAAGAACACACATGCAATGACACTGGTGGATCCATGTGTGGTTTGTGAGAAGAACACACATGCAATGACACTGTGGATCCATGTGTGGTTCATGGAAGAACACACATGCAATGACACTGGTGTGGTTCATGATATGGTTTGTGAGAAGAACACACATGCAATGACATCGTGGATCCATGTGTGGTCTGTGAGAAGAACACATGCAATGACACTTGTGGTTCATGATATGGTTTGTGAGAAGAACACACATGCAATGACACTGTGGATCCATGTGTGGTCTTTGGGAAGAACACACATGCAATGACACTGTGATCCATGTGTGGTTCAGAGAAGAACACACATGCAATGACTCTAGCTGTGGTTCATGAAAAGAGCGTACATGCAATGACATCGGTGGATCCATGTGTGGTTCATGGAAGAACACACATGCAATGACACTGTGGATCCATGTGTGGTTTGTGAGAAGAACACACATGCAATGACACTGTGGATCCATGTGTGGTCTGTGGGAAGAACACACATGCAATGACTGGTGATATGTGGTTTGTGAGAAGAACACACATGCAATGACTCTAGCCGTGGTTAATGAGAAGAACACATGCAATGACACTGTGGTTCCATATGTGGTTTATGAGAAGAACACACAAGCAATGACACTGGGTGTGGTTCATGATATGGTTTGTGAGAAGAACACACATGCAATGACTCTAGCAGTGGTTCATGAAAAGAGCACGCATGCGACTCTAGATGTGGTTCATGGAAGAGCACATGCAATGACACTGTGGATCCATGTGGTTCATGGAAGAACACACATGCAATGACACTGTGGATCCATGTGTGGTCTGTGAGAAGAACACACATGCAATGACAGTGGATCCATGTGGTTCATGGAAGAACACACATGCAATGACACTGTGATCCATGTGGTCTGTGAGAAGAACACACATGCAATGACTCTAGCCGTGGTTCATGAAAGAGAACACATGCAATGACACTGGTGGATCCATGTGTGGTTCATGGAAGAACACACATGCAATGACACCGTGTGATTCATGATATGGTCTGTGAGAAGAACACACATGCAATGACACTGTGGATCCATGTGTGGTCTATGGAAGAACACACATGCAATGACACTGTGGATCCATGTATGGTTTATGAGAAGAACACACATGCAATGACACTGGTGGATCCATGTGTGGTCTTTGGGAAGAACACACATGCAATGACACTGTGATCCATGTGGTTTGTGAGAAGAACACACATCCAATGACTCTAGCTGTGGTTCATGAAAAGAGCACACATGCAATGACACAGGTGGATCCATGTGTTTTTCATGGGAAGAACACACATGCAATGACACTGGTGTGGTGGATCCATGTGTGGTTCAAGAAGAACACACATGCAATGACATCGTGGATCCATGTGTGGTCTGCAGAAGAACACACATGCAATGACACCGTGTGGTTCATGATATGGTTTGTGAGAAGAACACACATGCAATGACACTGTGGATCCATGTGTGGTCTTGGAAGAACACACATGCAATGACACTGGTGATCCATGTGTGGTGAGAAGAACACACATCCAATGACTCTAGTGGTTCATGAAAAGAGACATGCAATGACACTGTGGGATCCATGTGTGGTTCATGGGAAGAACACACATGCAATGACACTGGTGGATCCATGTGTGGTTTGTGAGAAGCGCACACATGCAATGACACCGGTGGATCCATGTGTGGTTCATTGGAAGAACACACATGCAATGACACTGGGTGTCGTTCATGATATGGTTTGTGAGAAGAACACACATTCACTGATACTGGTGATATGTGGTCTGTGAGAAGAACACACATCCAATGACTCTAGCTGTGGTCCATGATATGGTTTGTGAGAAGAACACACATGCAATGACACTCGTGGATCCATGTGTGGTCTTTGGGAAGAACACACATGCAATGACACTGGATCCATGTGTGGTCTGTGAGAAGAACACACATGCAATGACTCTAGCCGTGGTTCATGAAAAGAGCGTATGCAATGACACTGTGGATCCATGTGTGGTTCATGGGAAGAACACACATGTAATGACACCGGGTGGATCCATGTGTGGTTTGTGAGAAGAACACACATGCAATGACCGTGGATCCATGTGTGGTCTGGGAAGAACACACATGCAATGACACACTGTGTGGTTCGATATGGTTTCAGAGAAGAACACACATGCAATGACACTGTGGATCCATGTGTGGTCTGTGGGAAGAACACATA
>JAJUPC010000791.1:0-78235 GCA_023614405.1 Avena insularis
ACCACATGGAGCCACCAATCGCCATCAGATGTGTGTTTCTTTCATAAACCATATGATCCACCAGAAATAATGTGATGTATGTCTTTCACGTAATTTCATATATGGATCAACCTATGTAACTGCATGCGTGGCTACTAAATCACATATGGATCAACCAATGGCATTTTGCGTGTGTTCTTTCATGAACCATATGTATCCACTCAGGAGTCATTGTACGTTTGTTCTTCTAAACCACATGTATCCAGCAATGTCATCGTGATGTGTGTCTTTTCATGAACCACATATGGATCCATCAGAGTCATCGTGCATGACGTTCTCTTTCGTAAACCGCATATGGATTCACCTGAGTCATTGCATGTATGTTCTTTTCATAGAACACATGCATCAACCAATGTCATCGGGGCATGTCTGTTGCTTCACAAAACCACATATGGATCAATCCAACGTCAATGTTGCATGTGTGTTCTTTTCACAAACCACATGGATCAAGCAATGTCATTGTATGTGTACAAGTTATTTTCATAAAACCACATATGGATCTGCAACCAGACGTCCATTTGCACAAAATGTATTGTTCTTTCATTAAACCACATATGGATCCACTAGGATCGTCATTGTAATAATGTATGTTCTTATCCTACAAACCACATATGTATCCACTAGAGTCATTGCATCGCATGTGTTTTTCATAAACCATATATGGATCCACCAAGAGTCACTTGCATGTATGTTCTTTTCATGAAACCAGCACTAAATCTACATCATGCATGTGTGTTCTTTTCATTAAACAACATATGGATCCACCAGAAGCTCATTGCATGTATGTTCTTTTCTATAAACCACACATGGATCAACTAATGTCATCAGATGTACGTGTGTTCTTTTTTCTACAAACCACATATTGATTCATTTCCAGAGTTGGCATGTGATGTATTTTGTTTCCACAAACCACATGGACCCACCAATGTCATTACCGGGTGGTGTGTGTTCTTTTCATGAACCACATACTGGATCCACTAGAGTCATTGCATGTGTGTTCTTTTTCATGAACTCCTCATGTTGGATACACTGTAGTTGGTCATCATGCATGTTCTCATCCACAAACCACATGGATCCACTCAGAGTCATTGCATGTGTGTTATTTTCACAAACCACATATGGATCCACCAGTAGGTCATTGATGTGTTATTTATACAAAACCACATATGGATCCAGTACTAGAGTCATTGCATGTGTGTTCTTTTCATGAAACCAACATTAGAGTCCACCAATGTCGGGCTGCATGTGTGTTCTTTTCACAAAACCACATATGGACCCAATTTGTAGTCATTGCACGTGTGTTCTTTTCATAATCACATATGGATCAACCAATGAGCGCTCAGACCAAGTGTTCTTTTCACAAACCATATATGGATTCACCAAACTTGAGTCATTGCATGTAAAGTTCTTTTCCAGGAAACCACATGGAGCTACCAATTGCCATTGTACATGTGTAAATTCTTTCACATGAACCACATATGGATCCACCAGTAGTCATCAGTACAGTATGTTCTTCCTTCATTAAACTGGCTATAGTTTTGGATCAACCAATGTCATTATGCTGTATATGTACCTTTTTCACAAAACTACACATGGATCCACCGGAGTTATTGCATGTGCAGTTCTTTTTCTGGCCAAACCACATATATGAATCCGCTACACCAGAGTCATTGTGACGTGTGTTCTTTCCACATGAAACCATTACATGGATCCACTTCAATGTCATTGCAAGTGTGTGTTCTTTTTCATGAAAACAAAGTTGTATGGATCCATTAAGAGGTCATTGCATGTGTATTCTTTTCATAAAACCACATTATGGATCCACCTGGTGAGTCTATCAAGCATGTATGTTCTTTTCATAAACCACATATGGATTCAACCGAATGTCATTGCATGCAGTGTTCTTTTCGCAGAAACCACATATGGATCCACTCAATGGTAGCCATTGTATGTACATGTTCTTTTCACAAGCACATGGATCAACCAACGTCATTGCATGTATAAGTTCTTATTGTTCACAAACCATTATATGTATCAACAAATGTCATTGGGATGTGTGTTCTTTTCATAAACCACATGGATCTAATTCCAATGAGTCATTGCATGTATGTTTTCACAAACCATATGATCCACCAGAGTCATTCTGTGTGTTCATTCTTTCATGAACCACATATATGGATCCACTAGAGTCATCGCATGTATGTTCTTATCCTAAACCAGCTACAAGGATCCACCGAGACATTACTGTGTGCTTTTTCACAAAACCATATATGGATCCACCAGAAGTCATTGCATGTATGTTCTTTTCAAAACACATGGATCAAATCCAATGTCATCAGAACATGTGTTCTTTATGAAACCACATCCTCGATCCACTAAGAGTCATTGTATGTATGTGTTCTTTCACAAACCATATATAGATCCACTAGGATCATTGTACGTGTTCTTTTCATGGTAAAACCAGCATTAATGTCATTGCATGTATGTTCTTTTTCAATTAAACCACATATTTGATCCACCAATTTCATTGCATGTGTGTTCTTTCACAAACCACATATGGATTCACCGGTTGTAGCTACTGTCGGTATGTGTCTGGCTTTTCATGAACCACATATGGATCCACTAGAGTCATCAGATGTGTGTTCTTTTCATGAAACCAACATTAGAGTCGTAATGCATGTGTGTTCTTTCACAAACCACATATGGATTCACCAGAAAGTCATTGTACATGTATGTTCTTTTCATAAAACACATGGATCAACTAACGACATTGCATGTGTGTTCTTTCACAAAACCATATGGATTCACCAGAGTTATTGTAGGTGTAGTTCTTTCCACAAACCACATGGAGCCACCACTGTCATTGCAGTGTGTGTTCTTTTCACAAAAAGTCCACATATGGATCCACCGTAGGCTCATTGCATGTATGTTCTTTCACAAACTATTATATGGATCAACCTATGTAATTGCATGTGTTGGTTTTCGTAAACTACATACATGGATCACTAACTAATGGCATTTCATGTGTGTTATTTTCATAACCACATATGTATCCATTGTAGTCATTGCATGTTTGTTCTTTCAATGTAGACCACATTACGGATCCACCAATGCTGGGCATTGCATGTGTGTTCTTTCATGAACTACATATGATCCACCGGAGTCATTGCATGTGTAAGCTCTTTTCGTAAACCACATATGGATCCACCAGAGTCATCAGATGTATGTAATTTTTCTATAGAACACATGGATCAACCAATGTCAGCCACATGTATGTTCTTTTCACAAACCACATATGGATCAACCAATGTCATTGCATGTGTGTTCTTTTCACAAACCACATGGATCCACCACAATGTCATCAGCTGTATGTGTATATTCTTTTTCACAAACCACATATGGATCCACCTGTGAGTCATTTAGTGGCTGTGTGTTACTTTTCACAAACCACATATGGATCCACTAGAGTCATTGCATGTATATTCTTTTTTTTATCCTAAACCAGCACTCCAGAGTCATTGCATGTGTTTTCTTTTCACAAACCATATATGGATCCACCAGAATTATTGTATGTGTGCTCTTTTCATAACCATATATGGGTCAACTAATATTGCATGTATGTTTTTTCTTAAACCACATGGATACACCAATGTCATTGCATGTGTGTTCTTTCAAACCATATATGGATCCACCAGAGCTAATGTATGTGTTCTTTTCTATGAACTGTAAAGATTAAACCAAGACTAAATCCATCGTATGTGTTCTTTTCATGAAAACTAGCATTCATTGCATGTCTGTTCTTTCACAAACCACATATGGATCCACCAGAGTCATTGGATGTATGTTCTTTCCATAAACCACATGGATCAAATCCAATGTCATTGCATGTGTGTTATTTTCACAACAACATTTGGATCCACTAGAGTCATCAGATGTATTTTCTTTCCACAAACCACATGGACCTACTCAATGTCATTACATGTGTGTTCTTTTCATGAACCACATATGGATCCACTAGAGTCATTGCATGTGTGTTCTTTTCATTAACCACATATGGATACACTAGAGTCATTGCATGTATGTTCTATCCTAAACCAAAGACTAGAGTCATTGCATGTGTGTTCTTTTCACAAACCACATATGGATCCACCAGAGTCATCGCATGTATGTTCTTTTCAAAACACATGGATCAACCAATGTCATTGCATGTGTGTACTTTTCACAAAACCACATATGGATCCACCAGAGTCATTGCATGTACAAAGGGTTCTTTCCACAAACCACATGGATCCACCAATGTCATTGCATGTGTGTTCTTTTCATGTACAAACTTATGGATCCACCGGAGTCATTGCATGTGTGTTCTTTTCACAAACCACATATGGATCCACCGAGTAATTGCATGTATGTTCTTTTCATAAACCACATATGGATCAACCAATGTCATTGCATGTGTGTTCTTTTCAGAAACCACCTATGGATCCACTAGAGTCATTGCCACATGTATGTTTTTCACAAACCACATATGGATCAACCAATGTAATTATGCAGGTATATTCTTTTCACAAACCACATGGATCCACCTTATGTTCTTTTCACAAACCACATATGAATCCACCAGAGTCATATGTATTGTTCTTTTTCTTTTCATGAACCACATAGATCCACTAGAGTCATTGCATGTGTGTTCTTTTCATGAAACCAGCACTAGAGTCAACAAGATGCATGTGTTCTTTCACAAACCACATATGGATCTACTAGAGTCATTGCATGTGTGTTCTTTTCATAAAACACATGGATAACCAATGCCATTGCATGTGTGTTCTTTTCGCAAACCACATATGGGTCCACTAGTCATCGCATGTCTGTTCTTCTCATAAAACACATGGATCCACCAATGTCATTGCATGTGTGTTCTTTTAATGAACCACATATGGATCAACAAATGTCATTGCATGTATGTTCTTTTCACAAACCACATGGATCCACCAATGTCATTGTATGTGTATTCTTTTCACAACCACATGATCCACTAGAGTCATTCATGTGTGTCTTTCTATGAACCACATATGGATCCACATGTATGTTCTTATCCTAAACAAGCACTAGAGTCATTGTATGTGTTTTTTCACAAACCATATATGTATCCACCAGAGTCATTGTATGTATGTTCTTTTCGAAAACATATGGATCAACCAATGTCATTGCATGTGTTCTTTTACAAACTACATCCGGATCCACCACCTGTAGTCATCGCATGTATGTTCTTTTCACAACCACATATGGATAAAGCAATGTCATTGCATGTATGTTCTTTTCACAAATCACATGGATCCACCAATAACCACATATGGATCCACCAAAGTTATTGCATGTGTGTAATTTTCATGAACCACATATGGATCCACTAGAGTCATTCCAAAGTATGTGTGTTCTTTTCATGAAACCAACATTAGAGTCAATGCATGTGTGTTCTTTCACAAACCACATATGATCCACCAGAGTCATTGTACGTGTTCTTTTCATAAAACACATGTATCAACCAATTCATTGCATGTGTGTTCTTTTCACAAACCACATATGGATCCACCAGTAGTCATTGCATGTAGTTCTTTTCACAAACCACATGGATCCACCACTCATTGCATGTGTGTTGTTTTCACAAACCACATATGTATCCACCCAGAGTCATTGAATGTATGTTCTTTTCACAAACCACATATGGATCAACCAATGTCATTGCATGTGTGTTGTTTCAGAAACCGCATATGGATCAACTAATGGCATTGCATGTGTGTTCTTTCATGAACCACATATGATCAACTAGAGTCATCATGTGTCTATTCTTTCACAAACCACATGGATCCACCAATGTCATTCCCTGCTGCGTGTTCTTTTTCATGAACTACATATGGATCCGACCGAAGTCATTGTATGTGTTCTTTCACAAACCACATGGATCGACTAGAGTCATTGCATGTATATTCTTTTCACAAACCACATGGATCCACCAATGTAATTTCATGTGTGTCTTTTCATGAACAACTTATGGATCCACCGGAGTCATTGCATGTGTGTTCTTTTCACAGACCACATATGGATCCACCAGAGTCATTGCATGTATGTTCTTTTCAAAGACCACATAAGGATCAACCATTCTCATTGCATGTGTGTACTTTTCACAAACAACATATGGATCCACCAGAGTCATTGCTGTATGTATGTTCTTTTCACAAACCACACATGGATAAACCAATGTAATTGCATGTATGTTCTATTCACAAACCATATGGATCCACCTTGTGTTATTTTCACAAAACACATATGGATTCACCAGAGTCATTGTATGTGTTTTTTCCATGAACCACATGGATCCACTAGTCATTCCATGTGTGTTCTTTCATGAAACCAACACTAGAGTCATTGCATGTTTTTTCACAAACCACATATGGATCCACCAGTCATCAGATGTATGTTCTTTCATAGAACACATGGATCAACCAATGTCATTGCATGTGTGTTCTTTTCACAAACCACATATGGGTCCACCAGTCATTCATGTGTGTTATTTTCATGAACCACATATGGATCCACTAGAGTCATTGCATGTATGTTCTTATCCTAAACCAACACTAGAGTCATTGCATGTGTTTTCTTTCAAAACTATATGGATCCACCAGAATTGCATGTATGTTCTATTCACAAACCACATGGATCCACCCATGTTTTCTTTTCACAAACCACATATGGATCCACCGAGTCATTGCATGTGTTTTTTTTCATGAACCACATATGGATCCACCAGAGTCATTCCATGTGTGTTCTTTTCATGAAACATGGATCAACACTAGAGTCATTGCATGTGTGTTCTTTTCACAAACCACATATGGATCCACCAATGTCATTTTATCTATGTTCTTTCATAAAAAACACATGGATCAACCAATGTCATTGCATGTGTGTTCTTTTCACAAACCACATATGGGTCCACAGAGTCATTCATGTGTGTTATTTCATGAACCACATGGATCCACTAGAGTCATTGCATGTATGTTCTTATCCTAAACCATCACTAGAGTCATTGCATGTGTTTTCTTTCACAAACCATATATGGATCCACCCAGAGTTATTGCATGTATGTTCTTCTCACAAACCACATATGGATCAACCAATGTCATTGCATGTATGTTCTTTTCACAAACCACATGGATCCACCAATGTCATTGCATCTGTGTTTTCACAAACCACATATGGATCCACTAGAGTCATTGCATGTGTGTTATTTTCATGAACCACTATGGATCCACTAGAGTCATTGCATGTGTGTTCTTTTCATGAAACTAGCACTCAAGTCATTGCATGTGTTCTGCTCACAAACCACATATGGATCCAGAGTCATTCCATGTATGTTCTTTTCATAAAACCACATGGATCAACCAATGTCATCAGATGTGTGTTCTTTTCACAAACCACATTTGAACCACTAGTGTCATTGTATGTATGTTCTTCCACAAACCACATGGAACCACCAATGTCATTTCATGTGTCTTCTTTTCATGAACTACATAATGATCCACTAGAGTCATTGCATGTGTGTTCTTTTTATGAACCACATATGGATACACCGTAGTCATTGCATGTATGTTCTTATCCTAAACCAGCACTAGAGTCATTGCATGTGTGCTCTTTCACAAACCACATATGGATCCACCAGAGTCATTGCATGTATATTCTTTTCAAAACACATGGATCAACCAATGTCATTGCATGCGTGTTCTTTTGACAAACCACATATGGATCCACCAGAGTCATTGCATGTATGTTCTTTCCACAAACCACATGGATCCACCAATGTCATTGCATGTGTGTACTTTTCTGAACCACATATGGATCCACCAGGTCATTGCATGTGTGTTCTTTTCACAAAACCACATATTGATCGAACCAGAGTCAGTACGTCTATTCTTTCCATAAACCACATGGATCCACCAATTTAAGTTCATTGTGTGTTCTTTTCATGAACAACTTATGGATCCACCAGTCATTGCATGCATGTTTCTTTCAAAACCACATGGATCCACCAATGTCATTGCATGTGTGTTCTTTCATGAACCACATATGGATCCACCAGAGTCATTGTATGTGTGTTCTTTGACAAACCACATGGATCCACTAGAGTCATTGCGTGTCTATTCTTTCAACAAACCACATGGATCCACCAATGTAATTTCATGTGTTCTTTTCATGAACAACTTATGGATCCACCAAGTCATTGCATGTGTGTTCTTTTCACAAACCACATATGGATCCACCAAAGTAATTGCATGTATGTTCTTTCACAAACCACATGGATAATCCAATGTCATTGATGTGTGTTCTTTTCATAAACCACGATGGATCCACCAAGTCATTGCATGTATGTTATTTTTACAAACCACATATGGATCAACTAATGTCATTGCATGTATGTTCTCTTCACAAACCACATGGATCCACCTTACATGTTCTTTTCACAAACCACATATGGATCCACCAGAGTCATTGCATGTGTGTTATTTTCATGAACCACATATGGATCCACTAGAATCATTGATGTGTGTTCTTTCATGAAACTAGCACTAGAGTCACAATGTGTCTTGTTTTCACAAACCATATGGATCCACCAGAGTCATTGTATGTATGTTGTTTTCATAAAACGTATGGATCAACCAATGTCATTGCATGTGTGTTCTTTTCACAAACCACATCCTGGATCCACTAGGTCATTGCATGTATGTTCTTTTCATAAAACACATGGATCAACCAATGTTATTGTACGTATGTTCTTTTCACAAAACCACATATGGATCAACAAATGTCACCGTGTGTTATTTTTTCACAAACCACATGGATCCACCAATGTCATTGCATGTGTATTCTTTTCACAAACCACATATGGATCCACCAGAGTAATTCATGTGTGTTCTTTTCATGAACCACATATGGATCCACTAGAGTCATTGTATGTATGTTCTTATCATGAAACCAGCACTAGAGTCATTGCATGTGTGTTCTTTTCACAAACCACATATGGATCCACCAGAGTCATTGCATGTATGTTCTTTTCATAAAACACATGTATCAACCAACGTCATTGCATGTGTGTTCTTTTCACAAACCACATATGGATCCACCAAAGTAATTGCATGTAGTTCTTTCCACAAACCACATGGATCCACCACTGTCATTGCATGTGTGTTCTTTCACAATCCACATATGGATCCACCAGTAGTCATTGCATGTATGTTCTTTCACAAACCACATATGGATCAATCCCATGTCATTGCATGTGTTGTTTTCGTAAACCACATATGGATCAACCAATGGCATTGCATGTGTGTTCTTTTCACAACCACATATGGATCGATTAGAGTCATTGTGTGTCTATTCTTTCCACAAACTACATGGATCCACCAATGTCATTTCATGTGTGTTCTTTCATGAACCACATATGGATCCACCGAGTCATTGCATGTGTTCTTTCACAAAACCACATATGGATCGACTAGAGTCATTGCATGTTTATTCTTTCCACAAACCACATGGATCCACTAATGTAATTTCATATGTGTTCTTTTCATGAACAACTTATGGATCCACCGGAGTCATTGCATGTGTGGTCTTTTCACAAACCACATATGGATCCACCAGAGTAATTGCATGTATGTTCTTTTCACAAACCACATATGGATCAACCAATGTCATTGCATGTGTGTCCTTTTCAGAAACAACATATGGATCCACCAGAGTCATTGCATGTATATTCTTTTCACAAACCACATATGGATCAACCAATGTCATTGCATGTATGTTCTATTCACAAACCACATGGATCCACCTTGTGTTCTTTTCACAAAACACATATGGATCCACCAGAGTCATTGCATGTGTTTTTTTCATGAACCACATATGGATCCACTAGAGTCATTCCATGTGTGTTCTTTTCATGAAACCAACACTAGAGTCATTGCATGTGTTTTTTCACACACCACATATGGATCCACCCGAGTCATTGCATGTATGTTCTTTTCATAAAACACATGGATCAACCAATGTCATTGCATGTGTGTTCTTTTCACAAACCTCATATGGGTCCACCAGAGTCATTCATGTGTGTTATTTTCATGAACCACATATGGATCCACTAGAGTCATTGCATGTATGTTCTTATCCTAAACCACAACTAGAGTCATTGCATGTGTTTTCTTTTCACAAACCATATATGGATCCACCGTGAAGTTATCACATGTATGTTCTATTCATTAAACCACATGGATCCACCATGTTTTCTTTTCACAAACCACATATGGATCCACCAGAGTCATTGCATGTTTTTTTTTCATGAACCACATATGGATCCACTTAGTCACTGCATGTGTGTTCTTTTCATTAAACCAACACTAGAGTCATTGCATGTGTGTTCTTTTTACAAACCACATATGGATCCACCAGAGTCATTGCAGGTATGTTCTTTTCATAAAACACAAGGATCAACCAATGTTATTGCATGTGTGTTCTTTTCACAAACCACATATGGGTCCACAGGAGTCATTCATGTGTGTTATTTTCATGAACCACATACGGATCCACTAGAGTCATTGCATGTATGTTCTTATCCTAAACCAGAACTAGAGTCATTGCATGTGTTTTCTTTTCACAAACCATATATGGATCCACCAGAGTTATTGCATGTATGTTCTTCTCAAACCACATATGGATCAACCAATGTCATTGCATGTCCGTTTCTTTTCAAAACCACATGGATCCACCAATGTCATTGCATCTGTGTTCTTTCACAAACCACATATGGATCCACTAGAGTCATTGCATGTGTGTTATTTTCATGAACCACATATGGATCCACTAGAGTCATTGCATGTGTGTTCTTTCATGAAACCACACTAAAGTCATTGCATGTGTTCTGCTCACAAACCACATATGGATCCACCAGAGTCATTTGATGTATGTTCTTTTCATAAAACACATGGATCAACCAATGTCATTGCATGTGTGTTCTTTTCACAAACCACATTTGGAACCACCAGAGTCATTGCATGTATGTTCTTTCCCCAAACCACATGGATCCACCAATGTCATTTCATGTGTCTTCTTTTCATGAACCACATTGATCCACTAGAGTCATTGCATGTGTGTTCTTTTATGAACCACATATGGATCCACCAGAGTCATCAGATGTATGTTCTTATCCTAAACCAGCACTAGAGTCATTGCATGTGCTCTTTTCACAACCACATATGGATCCACCGTAGTCAGCATGTATATTCTTTTCAAAACACATGGATCAACCAATGTCATTGCATGCGTGTTCTTTGACAAACCACATATAGATCCACCAGAGTCATTGCATGTATGTTCTTTCCACAAACCACATGGATCCACCAATGTCACAGATGTGTGTACTTTTCGAACCACACATGGATCCACTCAGGGTCATTGCATGTGTGTTTTTCATAAACCACATATTGATCGATTAGAGTCATTGGATGTCTATTCTTTCCACAAACCACATGGATCCACCAATTTAAGTTCATGTGTTCTTTTCATGAACAACTATGGATCCACCGAGTCATTGCATGTAATGCTCTTTCCAAAACCACATGGATCCACCAATGTCATTGCATGTGTGTTCTTTTCATGAACCACATGGATCCACCAGAGTCATTGCATGTGTGTTCTTTTGACAAACCACACATGGATCGACTAGAGTCATTGCGTATATTCTTTCAACAAACCACATGGATCCACCAATGTAATTTCATGTGTGTTCTTTCATGAACAACTTATGGATCCACCAAGTCATTGCATGTGTTCTTTTCACAAACCACATATGGATCCACCAGAGTAATTGCATGTATGTTCTTTTCACAAACCACATATGGATAATCCAATGTCATTGCATGTGTGTTCTTTTCACAAACCACGATGGATCCACCAGAGTCATTGCATGTATGTTATTTTTACAAACCACATATGGATCAACTAATGTCATTGCATGTATGTTCTTTTCACAAACCACATGGATCCAATTCTTATGTTCTTTTCACAAACCACATATGGATCCACCAGAGTCATTGCATGTGTGTTCTTTTCATGAACCACATATGGATCCACTAGAGTCATCAGATGTGTGTTCTTTTCATGAAACTAGCACTAGAGTCATTAAATGTGTCTTGTTTTCACAAACCACATATGGATCCACCAGAGTCATTGTATGTATGTTCTTTTCATAAAACGCATGGATCAACCAATGTCATTGCATGTGTGTTCTTTCACAAACCACATATGGATCCACCAGGTCATTGCATGTATGTTCTTTCATAAAACACATGGATCAAATCCAATGTCATTGTGTATGTTCTTTTCACAAACCACATATGGATCAACAAATGTCATTGCATGTGTGTTATTTTCACAAACCACATGGATCCACCAATGTCATTGCATGTGTATTCTTTTCACAAACCACATATGGATCCACTAGAGTAATTCATGTGTGTTCTTTTCATGAACCACATATGGATCCACTAGAGTCATTGCATGTATGTTCTTATCCTAAACCAGCACTAGAGTCATTGCATGTGTTCTTTTCACAAACCACATATGGATCCACAAGAGCCATTGCATGTAACGCTCTTTCATAAAACACATGGATCAACCAATGTCATCGCATGTGTGTTCTTTCATGAAACCAGCACTAGAGTCATTGCATGTGTTCTTTTCACAAACCACATATGGATCCACTAGAGTCATTGTATGTATGTTATTTTCATAAAACACATGGACTAACCAATGTCATTGTGTGTTCTTTTCAAAACCACATATGGATTCACCGTAGTCATTGCATGTATGTTCTTTTCACAAACCACATGGATCCACTAATGTCATTACATGTGTGTTCTTTTCATGAACCACATACTGGATCCACTAGAGTCATTGCATGTGTGTTCTTTTCATGAACCACATATGGATCCACTAGAGTCATTGCATTTGTGTTCTTTTCATAAACCACATTTGATCCACTAGAGTCATTTCATGTATGTTCTTTTCATAAAACACATGGACCAACCAATGTCATTGCATGTGTGTTCTTTCACAAACCACATATGGATCCACCAGAGTCATTGCATGTATGTTCTTTTCATAAAACACATGGATCAACCAATGTCATTGATGTATGTTCTTTTCACAAACCACATATGGATCAACTAATGTCATTGCATGTGTGTTTGTTTCACAAACACATGGATCCACCATTGTCATTGCATGAGTGTTATTTTCAAACCACACATGGATCCACCAGTCATTGCACGTATGTTATTTTCATAAAAAATGGATCAACCAATGTCATTGCATATGTGTTCTGTCTACAAACCACATATGGATCTACAAGAGTCATTGCATGTATGTTCTTTCGACAAGCTAGATGGATCCACCAATGTCATTGCATGTGTGTTCTTTGATGAACCACATATGGATCCATTGAGTCATTGTACGTGTGTTCTATTCATGAACCACATATGGATCCACTAGAGTCATTGCATGTATGCTCTTATCCTAAACCAGCACTAGAGTCATTGCATGTGTGTTCTTTTCAGAAACCACATATGGATCCACAAGAGTCATTGCATGTTTGTTATTTCATAAAACACATGGATCAACCAATGTCATTGGATGTGTGTTGTTTCAAACCACATATGGATCCACCAGAGTCATTTCATGTATGTTCTTTTCATAAAACACATGGATCAACCAATATCATTGCATGTATGTTCTTTTCACAAACCACATATGGATCCACCAATGTCATTGCATGTATGTTCTTTTCACAAAACACATGGATCAAATCCAATGTCATTGCATGTGTATTCTTTCACAAACCACATATGGATCCACCAAGTCATTGCATGTGTGTTCTTTTCATGAACCACATATGGATCCACTATAGTCATGCATGTATGTTCTTATCCAAAACCAGCACTAGAGTCATTGTATTTGTTATCTTTCACAAACCACATATGGATCCACTAGAGTCATTGCATGTATGTTCCTTTCACAAACCACATATTGATCAACCAATGTCATTGCATGTGTGTTCTTTTCATGAACCACATATGGATCCACTAGAGTCATTGCATGTCTGTTCTTTCCACAAACCACATGGATCCACTAATGTCATTGCATATGTGTTCTTTTCATGAAGCACACATATGGATCCACTAAAGTCATTGCATGTGTGTTCTTTCCACTAAACCACATGTATCCACCAATGTCATTGCATGTGTGTTCTTTTCACTAAAGCAGCACTAGAGTCATTGCATTGTGTTCTTTTCATGAACCACAGCTAGAGTCATTGCATGTGTGTTCTTTTCATGAAACTAGAACTAGAGTCATTGCATGTATGTTCTTTCCACAAACCACATGGATCCACTATAGTCATTGTATGTGTTTTTTCACAAACCACGTATGGATCCATCAGAGTCATTGCATGTGTTCTTGTCACAAAACTATCACTAGAGTCATTGCATGTGTGTTCTTTCATGAAACTAGAACTAGAGTCATTGCATGTATGTTCTTTCCACAAACCACATGGATCCACTATAGTCATTGTATGTGTGTTTTTCACAAACCACGGTGGATCCATCGCAGTCATTGCATGTGTGTTCTTGTCACAAAACTAGCACTAGAGTCATTGCATGTGTGTCTTTTCATGAACCACATATGGATCCACCAAAGTCATTGCATGTATGTTCTTTTCATAAAACACATGGATCAACTAGAGTCATTGCATGTGTGTTGTTTTCACAAACCACATATGGATCCACCGTAGTCATTGCATGTGTGTTCTTTCACAAACCACATATGGATCTACCCAGAAGTCACCGTGATATGTGATCTTTTCATGAACCACATATGGATCAACCAATGTCATTGCATGTGTGTTCTTTCACAACCACGATGGATTCACTAGAGTCATTGCATGTATGTTCTTTTCACATACCACATATGGATCCACTAGAGTCATTGCATGTCTATTCTTTCCACAAACCACATGGATCCACCAATGTCATTGCATGTGGAGCGGATGGATCTGACGACGCGAGTCATGACATGTTCCTAGGAGGGAGTACGAGTGTGGGCCTGCATGTCCCGTTCTCGAGCAAGGTCTCCTAGTTATATGTAATGCTGAAAGGTGCCAAAAATTTCATCCAATGCGCGGAGAGGGCCTTTGAACCACGTATGCGTGAGGTTTGCTGGACAAGTCTGCCGCAGGTCCCCCACCACAATGAATGTGGATGGTAGGATTCTGCCCAAGTTATTAAGTGGGATAAATCACGCTTCACCGCGCCACTACCCCCGACATCCAATGGCTCTTCTTTCCTTCTCGCTTGCTCCATTGGCCATGGCTCGCAGCTCATGCAGTTCGCCTTGGGCATGAATCAGGTCGGCTCAACACTGCCAAAGCGGGTGCCCCATCAAAATTTGAGGGCGCCCTACGATTACTACCTCAATATGCTATGTTTAAAGTGTGAGAAGATGTCGAGATGGATTTCAGATCAAACGAAAATATCAACAGAAAATTCAGCAATCGCAAAGATTAGAGCGGTAAGTTCCATCAGAGGTACAATGGTAACCCGGATCCGTAAAGCGTAATGTAATTCTTTTTTTGTTTCCTTCGATCTACTTCATAGGAAGGGAGGGGAACTGGCTATGACAAGTTTGTGTGGATCGAAAAGCCACTGACAGGTTTTCACAAAGAGCTTGTTCGGGATATGTGTGAGGCTGTGGGACAAGAAAGAGGAGATTCGCTGGAGCAAGAGATCTGGAGTCACCAAGGCAGGGGAGGCAGAGTAGGGGGTGGTGAGACAAACAGCTCAAGATTAGGCCATAGTGGAAAGAATTTCCTCATTATCCGGCATTATCTGCTGCTTTTGCAGCTTATGTTGCCATGTCGTTGTCCAACAATCAAATAAGTTGTTGCTTGGTGGAGTGTAGCAGCCAACTTAGAACTTGTTTTTCGCCCTAACCTTATCATCAGGTAATGCCAATAGCAGGATTTATTAAGCGCTTATAAATAATTCATGTATGTTCCACTAACACCCATCGATTTTGAGACCCTTAACCGCCAGCATTGCGTGTCCTTGGTGCGATTGTTCGATAGTAGTGGCATAGTCATAATTTCGATTCAACTTGTGGCCTCTACCATATCCAATCCTCAAGTCACGACACATTTTACTCCGAGCACGGAGGCAGATTGTTTCACCCGACAAGTTCCACGCACAGCTCCGCAGTTTAACCGAACTACATATATAGGTTCAAGTTCAATACATCATTAGGCTTCTAATCGCTAGCCTTCTTTTCTCCGCTTGGTGCCAACTTTCTTCCTCTTGCCTTCACGCCCACCGGCTTCTTCATCTCCTGCCTTCTTCTTCTTCTGGGTGCCAATTTTCTTACCTTCACGCATCTTTACATCTCCGGTCGAGGTAAGTTAGGCCAATCAACACCAGAATCTTGTCCAAAGATCACCACTCCACTCATTTTGGTTTTCTTCCGCAGCAAAATCACCGAGTCGCTTGTCTTGTTTCTTACCTTGCGCTCAGAAAAAAATAGTACATGGATTACTACCTATACCCATGCACTATAAACAATTTTTTGTGAATGTACCATCTCATACCTAGGTTTGGGAGCATTAAGGGGACAACTCACTGCTCTATGGCCTATAAGACGGTAGGTCTTGCATCTATTTTTACCCTTCTTGGTAGCATAGAAAGCCGACTTCTTCTCAAGAAAATTCTTAAACCTATTCACCTGAGGTCTTCCTCTGCCCCTTTTTGTAACTGGCTGGCAAAGCTCGAAAGTCAGTTGGACTTGAGGCCACTGAGATGGGTCTGTACATGGCTCGACGATCCAAACAGACGTAGCTCTGAACTTTTCCATAGAGTAGTAGTCTGACAAATACTGATCCAAATGTGGTAGATTTCTTTTCTTCACTAAGAAGGCCAAGGAGTGGTCGCAAGGTTTCCCGGTATGCTTCCACTCTAAGAAGGTGCATTCTCAGCTGGATGTTGACAACATCCCTTTTTCCACTCTTGGACATATCGACCACCTCACAGCTACTGTTGGTTGACATGAGAACCTTAAGATGAGTAATTCCTCAGCTTCTATTGTTTAGTTGCTATACAACTGGTGGTAGCATATGTCCTCTAAGTCTCCTACCAATCTCTCTCCTTATATTTAACAACTTCATGATCATACCACATATGCTGTCCATCAAGATATGAACATGACACACTTTTATGTCCTTCACCCAGCTTATTCAGTATTCTCAAGGTTGTTGTTTATGTAATCAACTTTGATGTCGTGGTTGAATTGACTCTTCCATTGCTGTGAATGATGGATGGCTAAGCACTGAAGTTCGGGGCTTCCGCAAAATCTTGCTCATGAAATATTTGCTACTACTAGGTTTGTGTTTCAGCAAGAGGAAACATGTAACGTAAATACACCGGCCGACAGCGTGAGTACAAGTTGAGCATCATATGGGCATGACATTCTCTACCTTCAAATTATGCAGAACACCTCATTCATCGACTCGCCCTTTGCATGCATCCGTGGATATAGCCAATGGATCCATGTGGCCTATTGATCTCCTGAGCTTCCTCATAAAGTGCATCTCGCTTTCTCTATTTCGCTTCAAACAGCCCTAATGCCATCGGGAACATCCAGTTGTGACCATCAAGTGTTGTGTATGGCGTGCACCTTCCATTTGCCGCTTAGGATAGTGTTGTTCAGACTCAGATATGGCTTATAGTCAGCCCTTGAATCCTTGGATGCAAGGTTTAAGAGCCATGAAAATCTTTTGAAATTTATTTTACCACGATCGATTCGGTGTCAATCTCCACAACACTCCTGACACCTAGCTTGTACCTCCGCCTTGAAGTTGTACAGCATCCTCAAGCTATTGGTCCAATCCCCCTGTGCAAGACCCTTAGAGATTTCTTCTTTACCTTCCAAACCGTAATACGGTAGGACAATGTTGTATTTAATACCGAGGCTAGTCTAAATATTCTTCACGGTCTCCTTAGGTTTATCCTTTAGTATGGAAATAGCTTGTATAGCCACCCACTCAATCTCAGCTATTGAGGATTTCAGTTTGCCTATAGGACACATGTGTGGAGGCCCATTTTGTTCACCCAAGCAACATGATTCATTTAAAAGATAAGCGAGTCGATTAGTTGCCGTAAAGATATCACACAACAATTGTAGCTATAGAGGAAAAGAGAGAAACTTCTAATGGTTTGGTTGCATTCATTGCTCCAAGACTTAATTGCCTTCGACGCATTTAGGCTTTTGTTGTGATCCTCCATGGACAATGTACCTCGACCATCCATTCATCCACGCTAACTTGCAAATGGCCTCATTCCTCCGGGTACGTTCTTCACGATAAACATCGACTTCTTGATACAAAAATGCCGAACGACATCCTAAACTCATGCATGCTTCAACTCGGTGCACTAAAATTATAGGATACTTGTGGTCATGTTTCATTTCTTATACTTCAACACCCAAATCATCGACTAGAATACCAGCCTCATCGTTAAGTTCCTCGTCTATTTCATCATCACCAGATTCTTGATCCTCTATAGTGCCTTCTTCTTCATCTGATTCAGAATCCTGGACATCGTCTGTAATGCCTAGTACTACACACATCATATTGACTCCCATGGGTGGGGCTACACCATCATCTCCACCCGGATGGACCGGAACATTGCCCTAATCTACCTCACCGGAAACTCGCTTTCTCCAAGACACTCGGTTGGTTCTGCTGCAACCACATGGGGTGGTCTTATGTTTGCATGCATCCCAAGTACTTTAGTAGATAAACAGCAGTCAGAATCAATTTCATCTTGACTGTATATAACCCTCTTGCTCTTCTTGTGTACATCCTCCTTCCTGATGGTATCAGTAGGGCTTGACATCTGCATCCCATTCCCCATCGAACTAGGCTTTTTGCTGTCGCTCTTGGGTGTGACCTCCTTCCTGCTTCTCACTAGTGTTGGTTCAGTCGCATTATTGCTCAACCTCTATGGCATGTTCTTCTCAATTAGCCCTTTGCCTACTATTGGGCGTGTTCTCCTTCATGCTAGCATTATTGCTTGACCTCGCCGTGTTCCACTCCAAATTATCCCTTTGCTGCTACTATTACGGTTCTCCTTCGTACGGCCGCATTATTGTTTAATCTCAGCCATGGTGTTCCACTCCAATTAGCATTTTCTTCCCACCGGGTGTGGTAGCCTCCGTCGGCTATCTTCGCCTTTTGCTACCACTGGGAGTGTTCACCACCGTGCATAGCTTTGTTAGTTGCTGCCACCGCTTGGTGTGGCATTTGACTAGATCTCGTGGGTGTACTGTGGCATGGTGCCTTTTTTCATGCACTTTGGGCATCCTCTTCTCTGCATGGTCTCCTTGGTGATGTTCTTCTTTGGGGTGCCCTTTTGTGGATGCTCTTCTCCTCCTCTTTATGATGCTCCATGTAAGACTCTCCTGCTCGGTTACCCTCAACAAGACCAACCCAAAGGATGCCATGGATCAGGTCACGCATGCATTCTACAAGTCCATCATATCTATTATCGAAATCCAATTCTTCCAACCATTTTCACTATCAAGTGGAAGTACACTTCACCTCAATAATGTTTTGTAAACGGTACGATAAATCCCTCGTATCTTTCACTTCTATAGACTTTTGCCCTCGCTACCAAAATATACCAAACGTATACCAGGAGGACCTCCATAACACCTTCACACGTAACGATGCCATCAGCGATAACTCTACCACTTCGTGATCAGATTTGCCAAGGATTACATCAAACTCGGCTATAGAATTTTTTGTGCCATCATCTAATTTTGTAGTATAATCCCCACAACGATATTTAACTATTACTCGCCATCATCAGTTTTGTAGGATAGAAACCTCAAGAGGTTAGAGAGGTGGAGCGACACCATCGCACTCCACCACAATGCCACCGCCGCCATCACTAGTGTCATCAAGTAATGGAGCAACCTCGGTGGAAGTACTAGGACCAGAGCAAGGCGAGGGCCCTTAAAGCCAGGAGCTACAATACCGTGGATGAAGGTGGCCCCTACTAACGGAATCACAATAGGATCAGCCATCGCCACGCCACATCGATGATCGTGAGCAGTTCCCACAACAATGTTGTTTCGAAAAGCAGCAGGTACGCATCATGAGCTAGCTCCAGACCAGCAGCTCGCTGAATCTGAGCACGGGTTCGTGGAGGACACAAGGCAGTAGTCTTAGCAACAATAGTGGGGCAGCCTCCGAAAGCCTTAGTTTGCTCAATATCGGCAGGGATTGGGTCAACAACGTCCAAATCAACAACAACACGGGGACAACCAGTACCAGCAGATTCCAGAGCACGGGGTCGACCAACTTGAGCATGGTTTCAAGGAGGAGAAACACAAGCAGCCTTGGTAACAACATGGGCAAGCCTCCGAGGCCTTAGTTTTCAATGGTCATGGATTGGGTCAAGAGTCGAGCAACAACACCATGTGGACGCATCAGTACCAGCAGATTCCATAGAAGAGTTTTGCACAACCTGGAGCACGGTTTCGAGGAGGAGCAAAGACGAAGGCAGCGGTCTTGGCAACAACAGCGGGCAACCTCCTAAGCCTTACTTTGCTCAATAGCGAATGGATTGGGTCTTAAGAGCCGTAGCAGCAACACCACGCGGATGACCACTACCAGCAGATTCTAGAGCAGAGTTTTGCACAGTGGAAATATGGGGACTCCTACGAGGAGGTTGCCTGACAAAAGCATGTCATAGACGAGGAGCCACATTTTGCTCAACAACAGTAGGGTCTGAGGTAGACAACCCCGCCCAATAATAGTCGGTGACCTCAGAAAGGCGTGAGCCGCCACATCTAGTATTTTACAAATCAGCATAACCACGTGAAGCCCAACAAACTGTTTCATCAACCCAATTAGATGACTGTCACACGCTATAGGAATCGTGAAGCCTCGTCCATCAATGAAGCTGAACCGTGCAGTCTGCTTCAGCCCTATTTCAGCATCGCTCACGCACGCCAGAACTATACCAGGATAGTATAATCACAAAAGTGCTACTTCCATCTTCCACCGCCAGCTTGATTCCACTTTCCCATCCTAATTTAATGTGGTAGCCGCAGAGGGTGACCATAACTGTATTTGGGCATCGGAGATCCTACTTGATAGAAAAATTGGGGATTAAAGATAAGAATTGTTTGTCACATGCTAGCAAACAATTCTAGGTTCGATCTATCTTTGTAATGCCAATAGCCAGCTAGCAGCTATAGATAGTGCTTCTTCCTAACAATAGGATCTTCCATCCTTCGCGCTTACTCAGCTTGTCGGTGGTAGAGGCGGCTAGAGCACAACCTCACTGCATGACATTCGGCATTAGAGCTCAAGACAACAGTAGGCATAGCAACTTGGCACCGAAGTCAAATGCCTCAAGGATCATTCGTTGGAGAGGGATTTCACGCCTGCCGGGTACTAGGTTCATGCGAAGGAGGAGGGAGTGGATTTGTGAATTTGGTCAACTGACCAAGCCCTTTAGTCCTCATTTTTCCTAATGCGGGTTATCACCAAGGCCACAAACATATTATCGACATGAGGGTCCCGACTGCCTACTTCATGGGGGCAGTTTCACTAATGTTTGGATTTGGTAGAGGTAGATGAGTTTGCCTCTAAATGGCTCCCTCTCAAAGAGTTGGTGGCCCAACATTTCTAAACAACACAATTTCAAGCAACTTAGGTACCGTGGATGCACTCGCCGAACTTTGCTAACAAGAACGAACAGCCCTCGCAACCTGTGAGCACCCACCCCACGATGAGGCGAGCTAGAGTCATATCTCAACCTCTCAGCTCCACCAAGATAAGTGAATCGACCCAAAATTTCTTGGAAGACAAGATGATTTGGTCCCATTTAAGGTGTCTTTAGATGCATTTTATAGGACGGATCCGGAATCGGCACCTTGATAGTCCGATGTATAGCATGCGGATCATCCGTCCACCTTCAAGACTGAACTTCCTCATGTCCTTCTTATGAGCATATCCTCTGATTCTGATCATCATGCATGAACACGATAGTATAGATGCAGCTATAAATCTATTCCATGCATGCTCGAATGCCATGATATCCGTATGAACACGGAAAAGTAGAGAAGATTTCTTCCCTCAACACGGTGGTCCAGGTGAAAGGTCAAAGAATATTATGTAAAGGCTCGACTTCCCCAATGGCAAGACAACTTGCAAAATCGTCTGCCAACAAAGACTATGAGGAAAGAATCATGTATTGTGGGATGCAAGGTCATGTGACTTATCGAGCAGCCGCTAAAGCAATGCCTAAGAGAGTTGGTGGATGGACACGCCATGCCCGCCTCCACGGGAGATGGCCACTACATGGTCCTCAACTTCCGCTGATCGTGTCGATTTCTAGGGTAAGATCAACATAATAAACATCCCCTCTTGGCGAGGAGAAAAGTATCCAACCCTCCTAAAAATAGTGGAGCTCGAAACTGTGCTAGGACCAGAACGGAGAGGAACCTCAACATTAGGGGGTAGCAGGAGAGGTGCAAGGAGCAGGAGGTGAAGTAACGTGCATGGCAATACCCCCAAGGCATTCACCATACCATGAGTCACAAGAGCCGCAGAAGGTATAATCGCAAGCTTGTTAATCGGGCAATGTGTAATGGATGTGTTGCGACACTCAGAGGACATGTTCTAAACATGGAAACAGAGGCAATGTGTCTGCTGGGACAACCAAGATAAAGAATGGCCCTCCTCGAAGCACTTGAAACAGCCTTCCAGAGTTAGGGCCAGCAAAGGAGCTAAATACAAAGTACTGTTTGGATAACCAGTGTAGTAAGAAAGCAAGCTAATGGGTGGGACTCCGGCAGAACAGCCTCAAGTTACTACCTTAGCTAGGAAAGAACACCCTACCCGATGTGGTGAAATATGGATGGAATACACGGCTGTTGGTTGTGGAGACGAAAAGGTAATGGAGTACGAGATGCATCGTAGGGAGACGATGCTCCGCCCTCAGCATTTTGGTTCCGTGGCTGGCCAGTTAAACTCCCGAGTCTGTAGTAATTTATGGATGTAGTTGTTCTAAAGTGTCTTATTTTTATAGGAGCACATGCACACGGATGAAGGGATGACTATATGGCAAGCACGCCTGCACTACCCATCCCCCAACTGTAGGCGCTGCATGTAGAGGTACTATGTCACAGCAACACAGCTTCAATAGTCGACAAGAACACGGTCAGCCAAAGGCACTATTCGTGCAAGAAGGAACATTATTTATTAGAGTGACACAAACAATGGTCCACCATGTATATAGCAAGATTTATGGCAATAGAAGCTAAATAGACTAGTCCTGTCCATGTTTAGCTAAATGTTACGGTCATATAGCTTGAAACCAGATAACGTCTCTACCCAAAGACAAACTCAAGACATTACATCCGTCACCCTTTCAACACAACTGTAATCAAATCAATGCATTTCGCCCATCCAACTCCAAGCTAGCCGCTTCCCAAACGTATACGTAAACGCCCCACCAGCGCTTTGTCCAACTTTGAAATCCATCGTCCTAGGAGATGATGTGTTGCAATAATGGCAACAAAACTCTCTTTGTGATAGAGGAGTGCTTCAGGAATTTGACTCGTAGCAGCTGCTTGCTTTCCTCGACCATTGAAAGCCCAAAATAGGTTCATAGGGCATCAGATGAGTCAATGTGTTGCTTTGACTATCTGCACGTCCTTCTTTGAAGATGGAGACATCAGACTCAACAGCCTTCTCCATCCCCACCGTGCCCTATGCACCAAACCAAAAAAAATGAAAAATTACATTGATAGCGTAGTGTTACTGCAGAAAATGTTTAAGCTGTCCATCGGAGTGTAGAAAAGTTACCGATTTACCTTGTCACTAGTTGGTGAAGGGTGCAGTGAGCGCTTAGTAGTAGAGGGTGCATTCATTTAGAACTGCCCCCGCTTGTGTACTTAAAGGAAGCCGATGGAAGGGCATCAGGCTGACCGAAACTAGTAGATTAGAAAAGGCGGGAAACCCAAAAACACTCCCACTTCCCACTCAAAACTGTGCAAGGGGGTGGGTAGAGACATTGCCACAGGGAGATACCAACTTGTACGTGTACATAGTGAGTGGTATAACTAAGATATCATCGTGTCCTATCTTATAACATTATTGCAGCCTATTAATATTCAAAAATAGCTTACCTTTCCACGGCAAATGACTAGAAATAATACACAACTTTCCCAAAAACATATCGAACCGTTATATGTCTCAAGCTATTGGACGCATTTTTAAAACATTCATTGAAATGGTTATTATCGAGCACTACAAGATTCTGAAGTGTCGTAGGAAAAAACTAGGAAGCCTCGACCTGTTTTTGATCTCTGAGGATTTGATTGTACCAACCTCTAGTACCGGGGCAAATTTGCATAGTGTTATACAAGCATTTGGCCGAATATTATGAACGAGAATGTAAGAGATCAATGTTTAGCTAGCTATCGCATGGTGTAAACTAGGGTCTATGTAGTGCCAACAGCAAGCAAGGGGCTAGAGACCATTTCTTTCGGATCAAACCGAAATAGGAGGAAAACAACCAACGTTACAAAATAATGGCACTCTTAATAATTTATTGTTGACAACATATTACATTGCAATCACACCAATCATACCACAAAAACACACGTACACGAGTTTTTTCCTTAGGACCATGGAGGGGTAGCTTCGCCGCAATTTTCAATCATCTGCTCCTAGCACCCAACGGTAGCTCCATGTAAACGGCTCGTCAAATCCTTCATAGGTCTTAGATGGGATGCCGCTAACATCGCTATGATAGATAAAATGACTATCAGGGCTTGTGCCACCGTCAGCAGGATCTTCCATGCAATCAAGGTGGATTAGCACGCAGCTCGTGCATAGCCAGCAGAGCCCCTGACCTACTAGAGAGATCCGCATAGATCCCTAGTTTGGGGTAGTGATGTAGTGGAGAATCTATCTCGATTGGTTCTTCGAGCTTCGTGGCGAGCAAGCTTGTCCACGTCTTCCAACCACACCCATACGCTGACGCTTGCACTTCCTTGATCAAAATGACGTCATCAATTTAATCGATGATGGCATCCCCACCAAAAAGGCTAGCGACAGTCGAAATATCACAAGCGTGTTTGGGTATTCCCTCAATGCACACCCTTGCCTTGTAATGGGAGGACACTGGAGCAGCTCCTCGTAGCTGCGTCCAAGGAGTAAACGTGAAGGATGCACTGCTGAGCACAAGCGTGCCATGCACACCGAGAGCCTCCCTCCTTTATGACCTAAGAGCATAGGCAGCACACCACGCATAAGGTTTTAGACAATAGCAGTAGCAGCGGTGCCAGTTCCACAAAAATATAAAAGAAACAGGGCCAGTTTATATGCAGCCGTAAAGAAAATCCGTGTGAAATAAAAGAATAGGGGCTGGTTCAAACCTTCAGTAAGGAACTGCTTCGAAAATACATAAACAACCAGTAACAAGCTATGGTAAAATGCATCACACCACCACCTAGTCCAGTAAATTTTAAATTGCAGCAAACCATGGCAGGTACTCTAGTCCACCACCTACAGGCTATACATATGAAATTGGCCAGTTCCAAAGAAATACAAAAACATTGACACTTTACCTTGGGAGGGGGTTAGGGCGTACAAATGGCCAGGCAAGTTGGGGGGGCAAGCGTGGCCAGAGGAGCTTGGTATGGAAGGGCACGAGGACGACGAGGTCGTAGGCTGGTCGTGCTGGTCGAGCTCGGATGTAGAAAGAGGAGATCAAACTTAGGAATCCCACGCAGGAAGGGCAAGGCAAGAAGCGGATGCCCTCACATGCGGCTTGAGCCAGGCCCTGTCCCACGATGTCGTGCAACAGCTTGTCGGCCTCGTGCAGCATCCTGACTTCGGCGGCCCTGGCGAGGAGCCGCCCTTTGATGAAGCGCCATGGGAGAGAGAGGGCGCAGCCTTGGGACAAGTAGTGAGCAACCTTGTTGTGGCTTCAAGCGGTGCGGCGAACGGATATTGCCAGATGATGGCCAGAAACCCTAGCTCGGATGCCAAGAATGAGGGAGAGGATACACCCCACGAGAGACTGGTCGGTGTTCGGGCCTTCGGGGGTGGGATGGGAACTGGGAACCCACGTCCTAACCAACGTATGGAGAGAGACTGACGAGAAGCAGCGACCATGCGCACGGCCTACGGGTCGCATTCAACCGGAACTAACGCGAAAAATCGACCATGGCCCACAGGCAGCGGAAGATACTGTCAAAGGCCCACAACTAGCGACCATGAATGGTGCATATGGCCTCATAGAGCATGGTGAACACCATGCTTAAGCTATAGTAATATGCATGAGAGCATCTATAGCAAACCTCCCATAAGCACCCACCCTGAAACTATAAAATAATTGCTTCTTTATCGTCTGAGAAAAAAGGAAACTCTAGTAAAACTAGTAAAAGACCTTATTTATTTTTAAGGGGGACAATGAATTTCCCACGTCGACCAGTAGATACACGGAGTGAGGGGACTACCCGAGCGCTAACCCTATCCCCCGTGAGTATTGGCGCGCTAAACTTTCCCCTCTTCTCCTTCCGACTGCCAACGTCGTTCCCTTCCACGGTGACCATCCTTTTCAGCTTGATTTCCTGGTGCTTCCCCAGGGCCGATAGATCCGATATTCCGCTTCGTCAGTTGACTGCTGCCACCAAGGTTTGTAGTCATTCTTTCTCCCTGTGGCTTGAGTACATGGAATTTGATAGTTGTCTTTGATTGATTCAGATGAGTTCTTCAGTGATAGAGGTCGAGTTGTACTCCTCCTCCGACGACGACAACGATTCTGACATCGGCGAGCTGCTACATGACGACGATGTCAAGCATCTGGCCGTCATCCTCTCTTCAAGGATATCAAGGATAGGCGGAAGTTGTTGGACAGGCGCCGCGGATCGGTGCTCAGACATATTTCTCTCCTATGCAATCATCGGTAAGGCCACCACCGCCGATGCAAGATTACTTCATCGAGGTACCAACCTATCCTGCTTATCTCTTCTATAGAAGGTTTCGAATGCAGTGATATTTGTTCGTCAAAATCATAGAGGCTTGCAAAGCCAACAACACATAATTTCATCACCATAGAGACGGCGGGTGCTTGGTTTAGCGCTGCAAAAAATCTCTACATCCATGTGTGTGCTTGCATACAGTGTGGCTTCAGATTATTGTGATGAGTACTTTCGCATTGGTGATGATACATCCATTGAATTTGTTCAGAGGTTTGCAAAGCTTGTGATCCGATTATTCGTGAGGAGTATCTTGAGCTCCCAACAATGAAGATACAAAAGATTGATGGAGAAAACCTTGAGAAGGGTTGGTTCGCAGATGCTTGGCATTGTAGATTGTATGCATTGAAGTGGAAGAATTGTCCAAAAGCTTGGCAAGGGTAATATTGCGTAAAAGCCGTGATCCAACGATTGTGCTTTAAAAGAAAGTATCCGAAGACCCATGGATTTTACATTGTTTTTGTCTTGCCAAGATGACTCAATGACATCAATCTCTTACATCGATCCCATATCTTTGCAAGGCTTGCTAGTGGAGAAGCACCATCGTGCAATTACAAAGTCATGAAAAATGACTACACAATGGGCTATTGTTTAGCTGACGGCATATATCCAGATTGGGAAACTTTAGTGAAAACCATTCATGATCCGCAATCAAAGAAAGAAGCTTTCTTTATCAAGGCACATGAGGCAGCCCGAAAGGATATTGGGAGAGGTTTTGGTGAGGTCCTGCTCATTACTGTGACATTAAAACCCTCAGGAACATCACGACATGTTGTGTCATTTTTCACAACATGATTATCGAGAACGAGAGAGGATTAGATTCGGAGTGCTTCTATGACAATGTTGGCAGCCGAGTGAAGCCACAAAGAAACCCCGACCATCTTCAAGCTTTTCTTGACTCGTAAAGGACAAGTGAACACGAGGGCACCCACTCGCAGCTCCAAAAGATCGATCGACCACCAATGGGCAGCCATGGCTCAGAGTGATTAACATATCTTATTTCATTTATGTATGTGCAACCAAAACATTAATTTGTCCTATGTTAGAACTATTTGTTTAATCATTTGTTTGCAACTATTTATTGTAATTTGATTTGTATAATAATTTACCGTGGATGATCAGTTGGTTATTTTTATTGAATCAATTTTCATATGATATGGTATGGAAAATACTGCAATTTCTGAAATCCTAGGTTTTCTCCGCTCAAATCAGATCGCGCTTAAACGGTTAGAAAATGACCCGTGAAAGAGAATCACGGGTCGAGTTTGTGGGCTTCGTTCTGTGCTGTCTCATTTCAAATGGTGAAAAGCATTTTCCGTGGCCTGTATCCACGTTTTTCAATTCACGAGTTTGTAGGGTTCACTGGAAATGCTCTAATGATGTGAATGAACGATGATATCCATTTGTGAGCCATGTGTAGAGAACGCATGATAGTTATGGTCAACACATTGTTTCGTTAGGCTTAAGACATGTTCCTCCGTCAGAATATTCTCACTGTCTAATCTATCTAATATCTATAAAAACCTGTTGGTTCCGTTTTCTGCCACACTACATCACTGGCTTTGTCGCGCATCGCTCCGCCTTCGCAGTGCTTGGTCCTCCCACATACTTGGGCCAGGCCCAAGTAAACCCGAAAGAACCTCTTCGTTACCGAATCCCGAGCGAGGAGGTTGCATCTCGATCCAAAATCCCGAGTGTGTCCTTGTGCCTCCAGCTAGGGTTCCACCACCCAGTCTTCTCAGGTTGAGATGCAACGCCTCCCTCTAGCAGTCCCGAGCCTCCTTCCTCTGGTCCCCATCGCGTTGCCTCCTTTTGTCCATTGATTGGGGCCTATGGTGTGTCCGCCATTTACTCTCACAGCATTGAGGCTCAGGGGTGGGTGCGTCCTCAACGCTTACAACTCAGTGGGGAGGAGGATGTCAGTGTGACGACAAAGAGTGTGCGGGCAACCCACAACCACCCAATGTCGGCTCTAGAGGATAAGGGCGGGCTGTAGTGTATGGTGCCTCTAGGCATACGCATAGGTCCAGAGCAAGGCCGTGGAGCTCGTGGCCCATCTCGAGGGAGGCGATCCCACCACTGCGCCTGTCCAGGCAACTGACATCCTTGACTGGAATTAAATCCTCCGGTGAGCCTTCTCACTTCCTGGCTTCCTAATGAAGAGGCGGCGACAAGTGCAGCTCTTTGTGCCGGTGGACAGCTAATGACTACAAGTGCACATATCAATTGTAGCTAGTTTTGAAGTAAAAGTATCAAACCCACAAAGAGCTATTGGTAAAGGTCTTTATGCCCCTTGTTACTATCTACCAAAGGATACTTGTAAGCTGCCTTTGATCTCAAGTAAAGGGTGTTTGAAAGGTTTTTGATTATTTGCAGAAGAGTAATTAAAATGAGTAAAAAGAAAACAAGTAATAAGGTCATGTGAAGGCGTGGTTGTATTCAATACAGCGAAAACATTCTCGGGGATGTAGGATACACCACTAGCATGATATTATTATTATTATAAATTAAGATATCATACTTCTTGTGTCATGATATGTGTGGAGAGAGCTCTATAATAAGATGTTCACTACAAGACTCGTAAGAAGCCACTTTGTTGATCCAGGAGTGAGGTCACCTCTAAATAACCACTGTGATTTCTGAGAGCAATCGCCCACACAAACCACCACAATTAAGGGTTTCCCTGTGGATATCGTAATTAGCTTAGGGAGGCCCTCTTTATCCTCCTTTGACCATGTAGTTCACAAGTCGGTGCCAATTTGTCACAAAGCTATTCCAGGCATGATCCCAAACACGTCCAAAGGATTTCTTCCTCCCTTTAGTCTCGAAGGCAAATGATATGTGGCCAACTACACATGCCATCTAAAGAGAGAGATCAAACACAAATCATAAATCTATCATAGGCCGGCCAGTCATACGGACACAAGAATAGATCATCTTTATTACAAGTTTATAATAGTTATAGGGTTTCTCCATCTCCCCAAGAACAAAGGAACTACTCACACATGGAAGCAATCAACAACATCATCATAATCAAATAGATGGATAAAAGTAGGGAGTTAGATCTAATGCAAACCACAATTGAATATGGAATTACAATAAGAACTAATAGATGAGAGATGGGAATAGCGATGGTGATGGAGATGCAGCAGTTGATGGTGAAGGGGATGATGCGATGTGCTCCAATGATCCGGGGTATCTTAAACCTTTCCTTCCACCCCTCGTGAAAAAGAGAACTTCCCGCCGAATCGGTAGGAAGTGGATCAGATTTGGACTAAAAGTACATGATCTAATGCTCATGTTTTTTCACAAAAAATCATTTTAGATTCACAATGTGGTATTTCATTGAGATCCGCTGATAGTTTAGCAAGTCTCAGCCCCAGCTAAGAACCTTCATGTCCAACAAGCCGTTTCACCATACTTTGAAACGTGCATAAAATTTCAAAATGACCTAACAATGTAAAACCTTCGCGTGGTGTCATATTATGTGACATAGTTGCAAGGAAAAATATGAAACTTGGTATATTGATTGCACCTCGAAAAAACCTTCTCAGAAATGAGCTATCATGTTTGAGGTTTCATGACTTTCAGACCGAACGACCAATGTTATGGCTAGAATCATGGCATAGTTTGTGATAATATGCCCATATTGTGCATGCATGTACATCTTGGGATGGAGAACTATGTTGCAGAAGAAGTTTTCCTTTTCGTCAGCAAAAAAGGCATTTTCCATTTTTCGAGTGCCAAAAACGGGGTGTTTTGTAAAGAAACCACCAAATGAAAGTTTTAAAATGGTACAACTACTTTTTTCTAAAATACTAGACCACCTTACATAGACAATGTCCCAATCGGGGTATCTTAAACCTTTCCTTCTACCCTCGTAGGTTATGACGATTTCATATGATGAAATTATGATGATTTTGACACAAATCATCGTAATTTTATAGGATTTTGACCTCTACAAAGAGCCTATGACTGCCTTTGTATGAAATTGTAGTGATTGCATAATTATGTTAAGGCATGAACTTGTTAACATACTAGTTGGCTTCTTCCCCACCAAGCAGCTTATCATAGTGAGGCACCAAGTATGCACTCAACCGTAGAAGGACATCTCGCCCCGAGAGAATAAATAGATAGCGCTAGGAAAAATCAGGCTTAGCACAAGAAAAACATACGCCCATCCAACAATGGAAATAATTATACATCACGCATTCACGCAAATGATGTCTTGCCTAGAACGGTCACCATTTTTACGCTTCCTGCTACGCCCAAACTATACATTGAACCCACACTTCCAGGAGTACATGTTGAAGAACATGTACGCCTCTTCAGGAGAATCGAAAGTCGTCCCCATGGATGGTTCGAATATGCATGAATCACCGCAGCCTCTAGATTCCTAGAAAATCCACTCGATAGCATCGTAGCTCCAAGTAGTGGGAAGATTAGACCCGAATACACGCCTAAGGAAAAAAATATTAAAACTAGGGTTAGTGATGAATGGTGGGGGCAGATTATATCCCAACTTCTTCGTACCCTTGATACGGATCGCCGATGATCCTTAGTTTTGTCCCGATCTTTCACAGCGAGTCAACCCGGATAGTAATCCTTCCAATCACGCGATGAACGCAACCTGAAGAAGAGGAATCAATCCAGCAAGTAACGTGATGAAGATCACCATGCCTCAAACCACAACTCGATAATCCTTGATGCACACAAGAACCTTCGCAGCAATAATAATCTGATAAACGGTATCGCCGTCCCCGGAGGGATGATACACGGTGGATACAATATAGTTTTATACTAAACAACTGAACTCCCTAAACCCTAGGTGGTCTGGCCTTTATATAGGAGGCTCAGAATTAGTCTGTTGGCTAGACCCAAACCGAACACACAAACGGACTCAACCTAACATGGACTCGGACTCAATAACATAGCAACAATATTTGACACAACCTTAGACTGATCATTACATATCATAGGTCGTCCTGGCGTGCCAATCATCAATGGGATGCGCCTGCATGACCTAGCTTGGTGGAGTCCTGAAATTAGGCTTCACCTCCTCCTTCATGCCCATATCATCATCCCCTTCAAGAAGCATTGTCCCTAACGCCAGGGTCGTGCCTGAAAGGTGGCGGATATGAACAATCGCTTCACGCTGCCTTTGCCATCTTCAAGTCTTGCTTGCCTTCCTCACCACATCCTCCCTCTTGGCCTGCTTCGACTTGATACACCTCCTTGCGCCTCCATACGAAGCTTGACCTAGGCGCCATCGCCTTCTTCTTCTTCTCAACTCTTGTTGAACTCATGGTTGCTTAACATGGATCTTCTTTGCATGACCGCATAAGATGAGTAATGCCCGACCACACAACCGTTTAACATGTCCATCCTGCTCTATGCATCCGCACAACTGTCCCAACAAAACGCTTCACATGTGTGCTAACAAAACTTCTCTTGTTATTACCGCACCACATCCACTAGAACATCGAGCACAACTTTCATCCGCTCAACACCGTGGTCAACACAAATAACCTTCTGAACACATGCTGCAACATCCTTCCTCTCAGTAATAAGAGGATGCACTTCAACTGACTTGTCACTAACAAGTTCCACTGGCTTGCCATCTACAGGCATAGCTGAAGCAATATCAACATTGTCGCACTGTGCATCATGCTCTCCATCCTGCACCTTAGCTAGCCCAGATTTTGGCTTAGCCTTGCGACCTTCTCCTTATGCACTACCAGCCTACATCGACTTTATGTGATCATCCCGCATAGGCTTCAAAGTCTGCTGCTTGCCACAATGCACAAAAAGAATATGTATTTGCTCTTCCAAAGATGTAACATTATGATCATACGCCATGGACCAAGTAACAGCCCACATACCTCCAATGGCAACACATCGCACTCAATCTCATCAACATAATCACCAACTGTAAATGGCACACGCACCTTATGAGTTACCTTCACCATACCGCAGCTATTGAACCACTGTAGATGCTTAGGTTCAGGAATACGCCATGTGGACAACCCCAATGCTGCCACCATTGCCTTACTAATGCCATTAGTACAGCTTCCTCCATCAACAGTCAACTTGCATGCTTTGCCTTTGATCATACACTACGCCTGAAATAAATTTCAATGCTGGCCCTTGTCAACTATCATGCAAGCATCGTCTTGTACTTTCTTGAGTTGCAAATTCAGCCCACTCAATGGTACAACATCCTCCTAACAATCACCTTGTCCTCTATCTCTGATGGTGCCAAAATTTAGCACGAAAACGCTTTGTAGTCCTCCCAAACAGTATTTGTTGAGACACCTCGCAGACGTGTGTCCACATTCCACCACCGGAAAATTCAAGATCCTCACGCCTTTTGCAAGATTTAAAGCTTATAGTGTTTGCCAAACCGCAGATCTGGAGAAAGATCAACACATGTTTAAATCCATCTTGCATTGTCTCTTCCCATATCTTGTATTCGTCGAGGTTGCAGATGTAAAAGCCTCCACTTCAATTTACTAGAATCCCAAGCATACAATTTTCCGTGTCTAGATAATCATTGTAGACGCCTTGCGCTGAAAAATCATTAACATGACCCACAAGATCCATCTGAACTTTAGCGTAACTCTCGATCAGATCTGCTACTGCCGCGGCGGCCGCCGAGGATAGAGGACGCCTCGTCTTTAGGCGGCGGGAGCCACGCGGCAAATCGAGATGCGGCGCTGCGGAGCCGCCACTGGGATCCAACCCAAACACAACGGACTCGATCACCAAGGACGCGCGGGTGACTCGGTCTTCAGCCACGGCGTAGATCGTGCCTTCTCTTTTTTTCAATCGCCGAGGCACACGCGGACCTCGCTCGCTGACACGCGCCGCTTCCTCGATCCACGAAGTCGGAGGTGCGACGCTTCGGGAAACGCGAGGCGTATGGCCGGTGCGATCGTGAGGTGGCCAAACGGACTCCACGTGGCACGGAATTCCTGATCTCCTGGATTGCCTCGGGGGGACACGCTTTGGGACTTTTTTTATGATCGAATCTGAACAGAAAAAGATCTCATGCGCAGATTCCTCGCCTTTCACGTACCAGCACACAAATCGCTACCTTGATCGGATCTGATCAAATCGCTGCGGATCTACGATTCCGATCTAGCTCAAGAACTCGCCTCCCAAATTCTTCTCCGAATAAACTGATCTATAAACTATTTGTAGAAAAATAGTCTATAGATGATCCAAAAACACGCTGTGATCAATGAAAGCTCTGATACCACCTGATACGGATCAAGCCGATGATCCTTAGTTTTGTCCCAATCTTTCACAGCGAGTCAACCCGGATAGTAATCCTTCCAATCACGCGATGAACACAACCTGAAGAAGAGGAATCAATCCAGCAAGTAACGTGATGAAGATCACCATGCCTCAAACCACAGCTCGATAATCCTTGATGCACACAAGAACCTTCGCAGCAATAATAATTTGATAAACGGTATCGCTGTCCCCGGAGGGATGATACACGGTGGAGCACAATATAGTTTTTAGACTAAACAACTGAACTCCCCTAAACCCTAGGTGGCTGGCTCCTTTATATAGGAGGCCTGCAACTAGTCGGTTGGCTAGACCCAAACCGAACACACAAACGGACTCGAACCTAACATGGACTCGGACTCAATAACATAGCAACAATATTTGACACAACCTTAGAATTATCATTACATATCATAGGTCGCCCGGTGCGGCCATCAATGGGATGCGCCCGCATCACCTAGCTTGGTGGAGTCCTGAAATTAGGCTTCACCTCCTCCTTCATGCCCATATCAACCCTGATAGGTGGCCTACAGTGAAACCAGCCCCAACATATAGGGGTACGTCGAGACATAGTAGTGAAGCTCAAGTAATATCGAAGCAAGGCCCGACACTGATAATGGTCTCTACCGGCAAGACTAGGTACGAAGTGGAGTAGGCGGGTGTTACAAGTTTGTGCCTGGCAACACCCATCTTATAGGATGATCAGGCACTCTGTGGCTATCGATTAAAATAAGTTGCATCTTCACCGTCTCCACGTGTAACAGCCAAATGGTAGGGCAGCATGGAACGGCGTGGTGAGCTGGTATAATCAACATGGACCTCAATTAGTTACCATCAAGGCCGCGTGACTATCTCCACATCATATTTTCCAATCGTAATAAGCATGCGCCTATTATGGGAATGTAGCTAGACGACACCAAGATAGTTGTAGTAAAGAGTGGTACAACAGATAGTGTTTATAAGAAGAATCTTTACATGGACGAACTGCAACAAGTGTCTGTACCGGCCGCACATTGATCTAGCTTTCGGCAGATACTTCCCCATGTAGCTTGTGGTTTATTATTGCCGCATCACATACGTCCGTTTGTGTATGTGTACATCTTGTACACTAGTTAGCGCAAGCATCAGACTAGTTTTTTATTAGCATTGTTCTGAATGCACTCATATTTTGTTTCGTTGGGTGAAACCGTACTAAGGATCGACAACATTAGATGCAATAGCGACGGAACATGAACACTTTAGCAATAGTCAACACATTTTATTTTAGTCTCGTCCATGGAACATAACACGGATATACACGAAACATACAAAATAATTTATTCCGCACATGTAAAATGAAAGTATAAGAGGATTGCAAGTCAAGTGATTTTAGTTTACTCTCGGCAACATAACATAACATGTATACACACCTAAACATACAAACTGATTTATACCAAGCAGCCTACAAGATAGTACGAAAGGAGTATATCCTTCTATCTATGAGCTCCCACACACGTTGCAACCAGAGCACCCACCCCACGATGAGGCAGAGCTAGGAGTCATATCCTCAACCTCCCGTAGCTCCACCGAGACGTCGTAACCGACCCAAGATTGCTTGGAAGACAAGATAATTTCAGGGTCGATGAATCTGTCTTTGGATGCAATTTCATAGGATGGATCTGGAATCGGCACCTTGACAGTCCGAGCTATAGCATGCGGATCAGCCGTCCACCCTTCAAGACTAAACTTCCTCATGTCCCTCTTATGGAGCGTATCCCTATCAATTCTGATAATCATTCATGAACGCGATAGTATAGATGCAATGTAGACCTATTCCACGCGTTCTCGAATGCCATAGATATCCGCATAAACACAAAAAAGTAGAGAAGATTTCCGCCCTCGAACATGGGTGGTCCTGGTGAAAGGTCAAATAATATTCCAGATAAAGGCTCGAGCTCCCCAATGACAAGACAATTTGCAAAAGCGTCCGCACGGTCAAATACATGAGGAAAGAATCATGTATTGTGGGATGCAAGGTCATGCATGACTTGTTAGAGCAGCCGCTAGAAAGCAATGCCTAAGAGAGTTGGTGGACGGACATGTCGCGGCCCATCTCCACCGGAGATGGCCACTATCATGTCCTCAACTTCCGCTGATCGGCGAGATTTCGTAAGATCAATGTAACAAACATCCCCTCTTGGCGAGGAGAAAAGTCTCCTGCCCCCCTGAAAATAGTGAGGCCTGAAACTGTGCAAGGACCAAAACAGAGAGGAACCTCAACATTAGGGGTAGCAGGTTAGGTGCAAGAGCAGGAGGTGAAGTAACGTGCATGACACTACCCCCACTGGTGATTCACCATACCATGGGCCACAAGAGACACCAGAAGGTATAGTACTGCAAGCTTGTTAGGCACTAGCGGCTTACGCTGGATGTGTTGTGACACTTGTAGGACATGTGCCCTAACCATGATAATGGAGGCAACGTGTCTCGCTGGGGACAACCAGGCAAAGAATGGCCCTCCACGAAGTAGTTGAAACAACGTCCCAAAGTTAGGGCCAACAAAGGAGCTAAATACAGAGTATAGTTTGGACAACCAGTGTAGTAAGAAAGCGAGCTAATTGGGTGGGTCTCAGCAGAACAGACCAGCCATTACCACATTATCTAGGAAAGAACACCCTAGTATCCAATGTGGCGAAATATGGATGGAATACCTGGATTATTGGTTGTGGAGCTGAAAAGCAGAATGGAGTACGAGATGCATCGTAAATAGGGACGTACGCCCCTGTCCCTGTACGTGTTACGTGTCCATAATGAACACGAACAGGCTTATAAATTGGGCTAGAGGCTGGGCTATTGTGGACTTGGTTTTGTTTTTCGCAAGTTGTCTCTGGTTCCATGGCCGGATGTGTTAGACTCTGCCAGAGTGATTTATGGATGTAGTTGCTCAGGCGAGTGTGTTATTTTTATAGGAGCACATGCACACAGCCGAAGGGATGACTATACGGCAAACACGCCTGGCACTACCCACCCCCTAGCTGTTGTATGCCAGATGTAAAGGTATTTATGTCACGGGCAAGATTTAATAGTCATAAGAATACCAACCTAGTAGAACTATTCAGCGTGCAAGTAGGAACATTATTTATTAGAGTGACACACACAATGGCCGACCACACATATAGCAAGATTTATTGCAACAGAAGCTAAAACAGACTAGTCATGTTCGTGGTTAGCTAAATGTTACGGTCATGTAGCTTGAAAGCCATGTACTTCCCTCTAGCCAGCATAGACTCGCATGTTACATTTATCATCCTTTCAAACACAATCTGTGTACCGAAATCAATGTATTTTTGCCTATCCAGAACCCAAGCTAGATGCTCCCCAAACTTGTAGACGTAAACCTCCCCACTAGCAGCTGGGCTAACTTTGAAATCCATCGTCCCTAGAAGATGATGTGTTGCGCAATGGCAACAAAAACTCTCCTGGTGATAGAGGAGTGCTTCAGGAATTTGACACGTAGCAGCTGCTTGCTTTCCTCGACCATTGAAAGCCCAAAATAGGTTCATAGGGCATCAGATGAGTCGATGTAGTCACGGTCGCTTTGGCTGTGTATGCGCCCTTCTTTGAAGACGGAGAAATCAGACTCAATAGTCTTATCCATCCCCACCGTGCCATGTGCACCAAACCAAAAATAAATAAAAATTACATTGATAAATTAGTGTTACTATAGAAAATGTTTAAGCTCCCATCGGAGTGTAGAAAAGTTACCGCTTTACCTTGTCACTAGTTGGCGAAGGGTGCAGTGAGTGCTTAGTAGTAGAGGGTGCATTCATTTAGAACTGCCTCCGCTTGGGGCTTGTTCGCTTATGCCTAAAAGTTCTGGCGAAAGTGCATCGCGTACCCAAGTTGCTCAGAATTGCCGCTTCGCAAAGTTGGGCTGCCAACTACCGAGATGGGCCATTTCGAGGCTAACTCATGTCACCCTACCGAATTCAAACATTCCGTTAAACTTCCCCATGAAGTAGACGGTCAGGACCCATATGTCGGTCATCTGTCCGTGATGCGAGCGCCAACGCGGCAACCTCTTAGGAAAACCGAGGAACGAAGTGGCTTGGATGCGTTGACCAATTTTACAAATCCATTCCCTCCTTTCCCCTAGCACCGACAACGTCAAAATCCACCCTCCAGGAAGAATGAGGCAGAACGATCCCTTCAGAAATTTGACTTCCAGAGCCAAGTTGTTGCACCCATCCGCTGATCCCGAGCTCCAATGACGATGTCAGAGCTACTGCCGAGGTTTCAGGCTACCGCCGACGATTTAGCCGAAAGAAGCTGGAGGATGGCAGATCCTACTACCAAGGAAGAAGTAGTTCTGGCTACATGCGGGTGAGATACCCTTCTCTTTGCTATTCACACTAACTATAACTACTAGCTGGCTACTGAACCTAAAATTGTTTGTTAGCCCAACGCTAATAAACATATTTTGTCCACAGTTTTCTATCAAGTGGGATCTCCGTGGACCACCCTTACCTGGTTATGGTAGCCTTCTTCAGGTACGACTCTAAATCAGCAAGGGTGAAGGGCAAGTGGTATGGACACCATTGTATCACGATGGAAGAAGCGCACAGATCCGCACTATCCCTAGTATGGTTGCTCTATGTATTAATGATGAAATATGACCGGCATCTACAAAATTTAGCTTCATGGATGAACGATGCATCATGGTTCCTCTAACGTGTGACAACCAATTGGGTTGATGAAAAGGTATCCTTCGGCTTGCATGTTTGAGCTGAATTGTGATGTACTGGATGTGGAAGCTGCTGCAACTGGGAGTCGCCCTTCTATTCTTGCATAGGGTGGTCACTCGAACCCAATTAGCTCCTAGTAAGCAAAAGTGTCTTGGGGTTCGCATGTTTGTGCTGAATTGTAATTTTTGTTTTATTTACTCTATAGATATTAGGGAGTTATGTAACAATCTTGTTTCTTTGACAGGAAGCGCTGCAAGGTTAGAAACATGACCCACTGGGTCACTATTTTGCCGGATGAAAATAAAAATGAGTGGAAAGATGATGCTGGACACGATTCTGGTGTTGATTGTCCCGACGATGTAGAGTACGTGAAGCTAAGAAAATTGGCATCAAGGAAGAGGAAGAAGGTAGGAAATGAAGAAGCCACTAGACATGAAGTCTTGGCATCCAAAGGGGAAGAAGGTTGTCAATGAAGATGCATAATAATGTGTTGAACTTGAACCTATATATGTAATTCGATTAAATTCTAGAGCTTTGTGCGTGGAACCTGTCGGGCGAAAAAATCTACCCATTTTCTCGGAGTAAAATGTACCGCGACTTAGGGTTTGGAAACGCCCGAGTCAGTAGTTGAGTCCGAAATTGTGATTGTGCCACTACTATCTAAAACACGCAGCACTGGTTTCACGATTGCTGAGGGGCAAGAGGTCTCCAAATTCGATGGAATGTAAGTGGCACAGAAATAAAAAATTTAAGCTGCTACACTCCACGAAACAGCAACTTATTTCAGCTGCTGCACAATGACATGGCAATATAAACAACAATGGCAACCGATAATGCACAGATGATGAGGAAAATCGGTACCACTTTCTGGCCTAATCTTCAGGCCGTCTCTCTCGCCACCTCCCTGCTCCTGCATCCCCTGCATCTGGCAAAGCTCACGGATCTCCAGTAATAAGGTGTACGTGCTTCCACTTTATAAATTATGGTTGTGCCATTTTCATGCGGCACAATCCACGTAGATTACGTTTAAACAAACCACCAATGTCAGGATACCACCATCATCAGACAAAAGGAAGTAATGCAGGGTTAAGACAGATTAACAGGCGACCAATTATTTCTCCCAGGATTCCGAGACCACTAGTTTAGACCGCTAGTTCAACAAGTACTACTATTACAACTTTAAAAAGTGCGTAGCTCAAGCTAAATATAACTAGTTATCACACATCTCCTTGATCTTCCTAATCTTAGCCCAATGTGCATGTTCCCGCGAGAGCAAGGATCAAATCGTCTGCTCCGTCCTGTTAGCATTTTCCTTGTGCAGCTTCAATTGTTTCTCTACATTTATCCTCATGCACTTGTCAATACTCGTAGTTGTGAACTGCAGGACTTTGGCCTAGTGAAGTTCATTTCTTGCTTGAGCAGCTTCTTGCTCGCTTAGCCTTCAGGCCCAACGCCATATCCCTCTCCTTATCGACTTTGCTAACCTTGTCTTGCACCCTCCTCAGATCTCGGTTAATCTTGGTTGTGTCAACATGGTCAAATAAGTTCATCTCAGCACTCTCAAGAAGTGAGCTGACTATGGATTCTTTCAACTCAATAGTCATATCCCATAGTTTGTCCAGCATTTTCTGCATCGATTTGGGCCACTCTGGATCTACCCATTTGACAACGCCACAAGTTCTGTGTTACAACATTGCACGATGTCCTTGACACTCTAAAAACCTCATGCCTACGTTTTGTCCTTCGAATGCTACAAATTTAGCGGGCACATATCCATGTTTACATAGAAGAGGACTGTCTTCCTCCGCACTGTCTTCCTCCGCTAAACCGTGATAGTCAGAGTCGTACAACGTCTGGTTGGCCTAACACATCATACGTGCATGAGTAAACAGAGTAGATCGAGCTCAAAATAGATAATTGTCCAAAAATTATAGAGATGAGACGACTCACATAGAAATCACCATCCATGTCATCACGACGCATTTCCTCACCGTCCCCCCCTTGAACCCATGGCGAGAGGGGGGTGGGGGACTAGGGTTACTGTGGGAGAGATGGCTGGAGGTGCCATTGGCTTGCGGCTACGGCAGGATGGGAGAGAAGTGGGTAAAGTGGCTTCGAGGGGAAGGAAGAGAAGTATGGGGAGGAAGAGAACTAAAGGGGATGTGACACTGGCATATGGCCCACGGAACTCGTGAGACTCACAAAAGGGGAGAACGTGGTGTTACTCGTTTGTCTAGAGCAAGCGGATAGTAAGCATGGCCAACTCGTCAGAGAACAACCTACTCGCGGATCTCTCTTATGAAGAACCATTCCAATCGTCCAAGCACCCCTATCGAATGGTATGTAACAATCGTCATGTAGAACAACTGTGTTAGGGCGTGCCTTCTAGAAGACTCGGTCTAACGACCACCATTGGGGGCTAAGGTTAGGTCTCTCCTAACGGTAGGATCCATGTGGTTTATGAAAGGAACACACATTTCAATGACACTGGTGGATCCATGTGGTTTATGAAAAGAACACACATGCAAATGACTCTAGTGGATCCATGCGGTTTATGAAAAGAACACACATGCAATGACTATAGTTGTGGTTTATGAAAAGAACACACATGCAATTACTCTAGTTGTGGTTTATGAAAAGAGCACACATGCAATGACACTGGTGGATCTAGTTATCGTTTGTGAAAAGAACACACATGCAATGACTCTAGTGGATCCATGTGGTTTATGAAAAGAACAGAGATGCAATGACTCTGGTGGATCCATATGTGGTTTATGAAAAGAACAGACATGCAATGACTCTGGTGGATCCATATGTGGTTTGTGAAAAGAATAGGCATGCAATGATTCTAGTTATGGTTAATGAAAAGAACACACATGTAATGACACTACGGGATCCATATGTGGTTAATGAAACGAACACACATGCAATGACACTGGTGGATCCATATGTGGTTTGTGAAAAGAACACACATTCAATGACACTGGTGGATCCATGTGTGGTTTGTGAAAAGAATAGACATGCAATGACTCTGGTGGATCCATGTGGTTTATGAAAAGAATAGACATGCAATGACTCTGGTGGATCCATATGTGGTTTATGAAAATAATGTATATGCAATGAGTCTAGTGGATCCATATGTGGTTTGTGAAAAGAACACACATGCAATGACTCTAGTTGATCGATGTGGTTTATGAGAAGAACACACATGCAATGAATTCTAGTGGATCCATGTGGTTTATGACAATAACACACATCCAATGACTCTAGTTGTGGTTTACGAAAAGAACACACATGGAATGACACTGGTGGATCCTTATGTGGTTTATGAAACGAACACACAAGCAATGACACTAGTGGATCCATGTGGTTTATGAAAAGAACAGATGAGAGGATTGTATGGGCACTTAGAGGGAGGGTGAATAGGTGCTACTTCAAATTTTACTCTTTTTCAATTTAGGGTTTGACATGAAAGGTACATTCTCTAGAATATGCAACAATGGTGAATTTACCTATATGTCAATCTAGCATATATACTAAGCAATAACTAGATAAGTAAGGTGTTATAAAGGATAGAAGTAACCAAAGTGGAGCACGCTGAGACACAAGGATTTGTTTCCCGTAGTTCCTTCCTTTTGAGGGGAAGTACGTCTATGTTTGGAGAGGGGGTGGTTTCAAACCACCAACGCCACGAGAGGCCTCCCTTGTTCTCCGATGAACCTCACCCCAACGGGTTCGATTCACCTCTTCCACTATACGACAACCTTTGAGGTGGAAGCTGGCACCTTTACAACAAGTTCAGGGCACACATCCACAACTTAATTGGAGGCTCCCAAGTACAAGCTAGCTGTCAAACAATCAAAGACAAGCTAGTAAGAACCTAATCACAAGCTAGGGTTTCCAATGAAACACTATAGCAAGGGGCCCTCAAGTGAATGAGGGGGAAATGAAGATCTCTCTTGGTGAAGATGTAGATCAAGGCCTCCTCCTTCGATTCTCCATAGATCAAAGATTTTGGATGGTTGAGTGGGGAGATCTTGTGGATTTGGTGGCTCAAATGGTGCTGGAGTTCTTGAGGTGGACAAGCAGCTTCCAAGGTAGAAGAAGGGGGTCTTTATATAGGCCCCCTGAAATTAGAGCCGTTGGAGTCACTTACCCTGGACAGTCCAGCCAACATCAGCCGGATAGTCCAGGCCAGCCGGACACTCCGGTCGGGACCAGCCGGATACTCCGGCCTGGCCAAGTTTCTGGCCAGTATCTGGACAATGTCCGGTTAGAGTCTGAACAGGACACGTAATGTCCATCGGTTGCCCACTTCCTAGGGGCGAACAGTCCAACCAGATCCAGCCGGACAGTCCGGCCGGGGGCAGACACTCCGACTGAAATCAGCCGGACAGTCCGGCTGGGACCTGTTTCCTGCACAAATAAAATTCTATGGTGCACTTTTCCTTTATTGCAAATACACGAGAGCAGCAGGAATCTCCTGAAACATTTAACAGATGATTAAACTTATCCAAGTTATGTCACCAAACATCAAAATAACAGGAAGGGCATAAATGCCCTTTCAATCTCCCCCTTTTTGGTGTCTGATGACAACCCAAGGATTTGCAAAAAAAAGATAGCTATAAATGTTCACAAGAGGAGATATACAAAATATAGTGAGGCTCCCCCCTAGCTGTGTGAATAATTTTAGCTTTGCATTTGAATACAAGATCACACACCCTAGGATTACATCCTCTCTAGATTTTGTAGCTAACAAGTTATGGCATGATATATAATAACAACTATATCAATAAGCTAGGCATAGGCATAACATAGTCATTAACACAATCGGGTAAGCATGTCACAACACAGAGTTCAACACAACATAGTACTCAACAAGTAGGATAAAGATAAAGACACGAAGCTTCAAAGAGGCAAATCAAAATAACGTGAAGCTCGTGTACCCATGCAAATTCCCGGTAGCAACCTAATAAAGAGGCTACTTCTCCCCCTTTGGCATCAAGACGACAAAAAGGGAAAAGAGCACAACTAAAGTGTCCCAAGGCCAACTCTAGCCACTGTAGTCGTCGTCCTCATCCTCGTCCTCGTCCTTGTCCTAATCCTCACCATCCCGATCCTCCTGAGTAGAACTCTGGCCAGGATGGCGAGAAGAAGAAGACACATCCTCAAACATGGACCAGTCCACACGGCCCTGACTCTAGTGACCATATGAAAGTGTGCCATCAGACGCCTGCTGCTGAGGAGGATCAACATCCATGGGTTGGTTGATCCGCTTGAGCTCCTTCATCACATTTCTGTTTGCCTTGTATGCATCAGACCGGCCATGGCGAATTTCAATGTTCTAGGAAAGAAGAAGCTTCGTCCACCAAGAGGCCTTCTTCACCTTCTTGTGCACTTCCTCCTTAGAGGTGGTGAAGCGATAAGCATTGCTGGCATGCTTCATGCAAGGGCCATGGGTCACAGCCACAGGAACCTCCTCCGAACCATCATCACTATCAGAGGCATCTAACTCACCATCCTCAAATATGTCCTAAGCAGGGTAGCCACAAGGTGCCTTTGAGGTGGGGGGCACCTTCCTCAGAACTTTGTAGGAAGGTGTGCAACAAGGTCAGTGTAGAGTAGTGGAGTGACTCGAGCCTAGGCAACAATGAGCTTCATCACATATGGAGCAAACAGTGGACACTTCTTGTTAGTGATGCACTTGTACATATCCTGGTAGATGAAGTCCATGACATCTATGGCACCACCTGGGTGAGCTGGACCACGAACATACACAGAGTGGGCATGGGCCATAAGATCGACCTCAAGACCCTCATCTCATCCTTGTTTCCGCCTTGGGAGTGAGAGTGTGGCGAAACATGCAGAGCAAGATGTTGTAGATGAGCTTGATGTTGGTGGTTTGGCCAACCACACCATTCTGAGAGTAGATTGGAGCCAACAACTGCTTGTCATATGCCTGACCATGCACATGCATCTCATGCACCACTAGGAGTATTAGTCGAAAGGCACTCCTGTGAGGTGGGCAACCGAGCCATGCTGGAGCAACACCGGTAGTGCCAGATCCACTCAAGGGGAATGTCAGAGTCTCCCAAAACCACCGTACATAGAACTGCTGGACCAACTCAATATTGTAGTCTTCTAGTTTGAAAGATGGTGTGCCCCATCTTCTCGCCACCTGAGAGCATCCTCAAAATATCTGTGTGCTTGGAGCTTCGGAATATCCAACCACTACATGGGACACATAGGAGTCCTGAAAGCCGAGAACACCTCAAAAAAAAGTAGAGCCTGCTCATTCCTCCAAAAGCGATCATCCTCAGAAGTGCACTGCAGAGAATAGAATTGCTGAACACGCATCTCCACGAACTCTTCGGTGCCCAAATCTGCCAAAGTGGTCAGTGACTCAAACTTCATCCGCTTGGCTTCATCCCCTTTTTAGTTTCCTGACCTTCTCCTGCTTTGCTGCAACTCGGTCACGAGCAGCCTGCCTGACCATGTTTGGATCCATATGAACCTCATTCTCTTCATCATGGTACCTGCGAGGATGAGCTTTTTGAGCGGCCCTAGAGCGATGAGGACGGGAGCCACCTGTGAATTCAGAGTAGCAAGGTAGCAACTGGGTAAGCACATTTTTCCAGGAGGTGAAAGCACATAGCAGTAGTGAAAGAAATGCCAGATCAAAACTGATTGAGGAAACCCGGACTGTCCGGCAAAATCGAGCCGGAGACTCCGCCAGGGCCGGACAGTCTGGTGCATATAGATCGGACACTCCGGTCGGGCCGGAGTGTCCGCCCTGTACACACCGAACAGTCCGGCGGGAGATCGGGTGATTTTTCGGGTAGCGCGAATGTACTCAACCGGAGTAGATCGAGATTGCTAGGACTACTACAATGACACCATATGCACGCAGTGTGATGAATCCATGGATCAAGATAGGTCATTGCCTCAAAAAATGCATCTAGAGGAAACCTTAGAGATGTAGAAGAGGGGGAGGCAAATACCAGCATCCATGGGGCCTTCACCGGAGGGGAATGGGTCCCATCGGGAAAGGGGTGGTAATGGCCAGCAGCAATGGTCGAATCCGGGGTGGAGAGGCCCTCCCAATGGAGATCCTGGTCGGGGGCAGCAGGCTGTGGAGAGAAGAGAGTCGGGGGGAAGAAGGAGGACTGAACCGTCCACTTCTCGCCGACCCCCTTTACAGGACTGAAACCGCTGGGGCCGGACTATCCGGGCGAAATTAGCCGGAGTGTCTGGGCTGTATGAAGTGGAGTGTCTAGCCTGGCCGGACTCTCCGGTTGGTACAGTGTGGACATTCCGGCCCCCCACGACCAGAAAATTCCAGGTACAATAGTTGGACAAATGTGTGGTAAGAGGAGCATGTTTAGGGATGAGTATAGGCCTGGGATTCATAAGATGTACTATGAAGAACCAAAAAACCATAGATAGTAAAAAGATAGCAAATTAAGATCCAAACCACACAAGTCAAGAACCAACTCTTCAAATATGAAGAGGGCGGTGTTCTGCCACCATGTAAGAGATTGTGGCATGACACCGCGAAGAATTATCCTTGGGTTCATTGCCACTACTCATCAATGAAGCTCACATATCACTAAATGATATTAAGAGAATTGAATATCTTAATGTTGGCATTATGGGGGGAGGGATAGTCCAATGTATTAGAACCGCACTCCCCTTATCTCCATGCTTGCACCTAAACCAAATAAGGGTCAATATATAGGTGAGTATGCAAGGTGATCAAGTCAAGCTCCTAGAATCTACGATATTTAGTTCATTCCTCAAATAACAAAACCTTGCTTCATCAAGTGTCTTCGTGAAAATGTCGGCAAGTTGGTCTTTGGTAGACACATAGGATAGCTCAATATCACCTCGAGCAACATGATCTCTAATGAAGTGATGATGGATCTCAATATGCTTTGTCCTTGTATGATCAACTGGGTTATAGGCAATCTTGATAGCACTTTCATTGTCACATAGAAGAGGCACTTTGTCACAATGGACACCGTATTCCTTTAAAGTTTGCCTCATCCATAGCAATTGAGTACACGCACTAGAAGCAGCCACATACTCGGCTTCGGCGCTGGAGAGAGATATACAATTTTCTTCTTAGAAGACCAACACACCAAGGACCTCCCAAGGAATTGGCAATCCCCATAGGTTGATTTCCTATCATCCTTGTCACCAGCCCAATCTAAATCCGTATATCCACAAAGAGAGAAAGTTGAGCCCCTAGGATACCAAATACCATAGTTTGGGGTATGAACCAAATATCGAAAGATTCTCTTGACTGCCATCAAATGGCTTTCTTTAGGAGCCGCTTGATATCTTGCACACACTCCTACACTCAACACAATATCGGGTCTATATGCACAAAGGTAAAGCAAAGATCCAATCATGGACTGGTATACCTTTTGATCCACATCTTTACCATTTTGGTTTAGTTCAAGATGAGTCTTTGTTGCCATGGGAGTGGGAGCTCCATTTAGATCTTTCATGTTGAATCTTTTAGCATATCTTGAGTATACTTGGCTTGGTTGAAGAATGTTCCTCCTCTCACTTGCTTGATGTCAAAAGCAAGAAATACTCTCAATTCTCCCATCATAGACATCCTGAACCTGTTAGTCATAAGCTTTGAGAATTCATCATTAAAAGCTTTGTTAGATGAGCCAAAGATAATATCATCTATATATATTTGGCATACAAAAAGTTCCCCATTGACCTTCTTAGTAAAAAGAGTGGGATCGATTTTCCCAACCTCAAACCCACGATCTAACAACAACTCTCTAAGGTGCTCATACCACGTGTGTGGGGCTTGTTTGAGCCCATAGAGTGCCTTATCGAGTTTGTAGACGTGGTTTGGCGAGTTGGGATCCTCAAACCTCGGGGCTTGCTTCACATATACCAACTCATGCAATGGACCATTAAGAAATGCACTTTCTACATCCATTTGTTGCAATTTAAATATATGATGTGCCGCATAAGCAAGAAGGATACGGATGGACTCAAGGCAAGCCACGGGTGCATAAGTCTCTCCATAATCAATGCCTTCAATTTGAGAGAACCCTTGTGCAACCAATCTTGCCTTGTTTCTCACCATAATTCCATGCTCATATTGCTTGTAATTGAAAATCCACTTGGTGCCTATAACATTGCGGCAATCTTTTGGCCTTTCAACTAACTTCCATACTTTGTTTGTCTCAAAGTTGTTGAGCTCTTTGTGCATTGCATCCAACCAATCCGAATCTTCAAGAGCTTCCCATACTTTCTTTGGTTCCACCATGGAAATGTGAGCTTGTTGTTCACCAAAGTTCTTCAGTTGAGCTCGAGTGGATATCCCTCTTCTTAGATCTCCTACCACCTTCTCAAGAGTGTGGTCTCTCAATTCTAATATTCTATCCATTCTAGCTTGGCGACGAGTTTCGATCTCCTTGTTGTTTCTTGTGGGGATCACTTCATCATTCTGGTCCTCGACTTGACCATCAACTTGACCTTGATCATCATTGGAATCATTCTCTTCTACAAGAGGCAAAGATTGACCTTGGTCTTGATCAAGCATACTTCTAGAGAGGCATTGAGCTTCCCTTATGGCAGTTTCTATAGATCTTCCATGTGTAATAGCCTTAGTACCAATGGACATTCTGTCAAATGGTGACTCATGTACCTCCTGGCTAGATGTTTCAACTTGATCAACCGGTTGAGGATTCACAACTTGTCTTTGGCATGGGCCATTGTCCCCCTCGATAGGGGCTTGATGATGTTGTGAAGATGAGGGCTCCACTTGTGTTGGGGGATACCCCCGGGTAGGGTCACTCCGGGGTATAAGGGCCGAGTTAGCCAAGGTTCGGCAGAGGCAAAGCGTGTGCTGGCCGAGTCACCTCAAGGCAGCCCGGATCACGGAGTAACCCGGGCCGGGGTCGCTTAATGTTGTCTCGTCCGACTTAAGGAGTAAGTCGGAAATGCTTGTCTAACTTATATGCAGGAATAGGTGTGGCCTGATCCATCGTGATCCGGATCCTCGCTAGCTTCTAGGAGAAGGAAGGAATCTCTCGTCAAAAGAAGGTCCCAGACGCATCGGATGAGCGAATAAAGCAAGGGAAGGACCACCGATCGTGGTCGACAAGGGTGACGACGCCACGCCGGCTTACGCCGATAAAGCAAGTGTGACGCTGGGAAAAGCGCTCGTCAAGTTACTACTTTGGGAGGGGCATATTCTTAGGAATATGCCTCCACGTATGCCCTAGGCCAGACCAACCACCTCTATATAAGGGGGTTAGGGTTCGTAGAGGGGTTACAGAATTCTAGTTAGTTGAGCACTAATTGATCTAGGGTTCTAGGGCAAGATAGCAGGCTAGAGTAAGAGAGCACCTTCTTCCCCCTCCTGCCAATACAGCTCAAGGAGCACTTGTAATCTGGGAGAGATCGAGCAATACAAACTTCTGTGTGGAGAATCACTCTAATATCCCTCCCTGGATTCCCCTAGCGCATATTAATCCCCACCTTTAGCCTATCCATGTCATCTGCCGTGACACCACCATGACAGCCAGCTGGGCCCATAAGCGGCGCTAGCAGGGGTTAAGATCCGGACGGGAAGCTTCATCGGCACCGGTGAATGCATCGTCTCCGGGCTTGTTCAGCGCTTTGGAGCGCTGGATTTCGTCAGCGACAACGCATGCTGCTTCGGCACGCGCCCACTTCCGCGCAACGGCCTCTTCGTCAAGCTCGGCACGCACAAGGTCTACGTGGCTGTGGACGTCTCGGGCGTTCATGCGCGTCGCGTCATCGATGCGGGGGAACCACCCTTCAATGTGGCTCGCGGGGCGCGTATCGCTCGCACCGCGGACCACGCGGAAGTGATGACGACTGCGCCAGGTGCAGGCGCAATCAAAGACCCAGCACATGACCCGGAGGTAACACCTAAGGCACCGAGGAAAGGCAGAGGACCTCCACTAGAGAGGCCTGAGAACGTACTGAGGGAAGCTATGGATAGTTTGGCTAACCCGGTAGGAGTGGTGGTAGATCCGGCTTAGGCACAAGCCGAACTAGAGGAAACTCGTGAGAAGATACTTGAGGGTGCAAAGAAAATAGCCGCAGCTCAGCAGTCACTGAACATGACGCTGCGTGAGTACGTGAAGGCAAACAAGGTTGATGCAGTGAGGGTAAAAGGGAACAATCTCATAAGTGAGATGAACAAAGAAGGTGATGATGGAGCGTATGGGTCGAAACTATCTTATGGGGTTGCCGAGGTATAGTACTCGGCGAAGAACCTCGTAGCAGCAGATGCGGCCGAAAGTTAGAGGGTCTGACGGGTGAGGCCCGTCAAAGACAGCAAGATCGGGTTAACGAGCTGGTTCGGATCGCGAACAGGCAGAACGAGGAGCTGCTGAGAAATAACCCGGAGAGCTAGGGCTTCCAAGATCGTCCATTCAGTGATGGGTAACCCGGAGAAATCCGCTGGAGCCGCATCATCGCCTCATGGTGGCCCGAGGAGAGAAGAGGTAGTAACCTCGGCCAGACGGAACAAACAGATCGTCTCGTACGACCCAACGCGTGCGGGAAAAGGGAAAGAGATGCGAAAAAATGATGATCAACGGAGTGTGAGCCGAGGTAATCATGACCAAGGCAATGCCGGTTAAGGGAATGCTGCCAACGGCAATGCCGGACAAGAATTCACAGAGCGTGACAACCGCAGCAGCGGAATATGCCGAGGCAAGAGCAAAATGCCGGCCGAAGTATGCAGCAGAAAGATGTGCAACAAGAGCAAAACCAATACAATGACGGTGATTTAGAGATGGTAAACACAAGGTACCCCAGACCGGACTATCATGTGATAGGGTCTAGGTTGGGGAGCAGGGATTTGATGCCGGATGACGCTAGGTTAAAACTGGATCTCCTGTATAGGTCGGAACAGATCGAATGTCAAGGTCCTCCGGGTCCAGCGTGCTTTGGACCCCGGATCATGAAGGAACCACCGGTACCCAACTTCCAATTACCCAGGGGCACGAAGACGTATGACGGCAGTACTAAGCCGGAGGATTGGTTGATAAACTATGCTACGGTGGTGAATATTGCGACTGGCAACTTGAGATGGGCTGTGCGTTATGTGCCCCAGATGTTGGAAGGCCCGACCAGAGTATGGCTGAATAACTTGCCGCCCGGAAGCATCAACTGCTGGATAGACATTGAAGAAATGTTTATCAGCAACTTCTCAAGTACGTACCAGAGGCCGAATAGACCACATACCCTGGCAATGTGCAAGCAAATACCCAATGAGACGGATCGTGAATTCTTAACCCGGTGGTGTACCGTGAGAAACTCATGTGAGGGCGTCATAGAGTCACAGGCCATAGCGTGGTTTGCGCAAGGGTGCAGATACGGCAGCGAGCTGTGGATGAAGCTGCAAAGGAAAATGCCAGTTACGTTGGCAGAGATTATCCGGATCGCTGATTCGTATGCATTGGGCGACCCGACCCAACCTAGGCTCGCGGCAAGTGAGTCAAACGAGGAATACTATCCGAGAGATGGACCCGGATCATCCCGGAGGAACGATTACAGAGGAAAAAGGAGAGATGACAGACCAAACCATCGCCATGGATCGCAACAAGTTGCAGCAGTGAATCAGGATCAGCCCGGAGGAGGAAGCAACCAACGCCAGACAACTGGAGGGCAATGGACTCCAAGAAATGATGGCAAGAAAACATGGACTCCGGAGCAGAAGAAGCAGTGGCAGGAAAAGAAAGACCGTCCGAGGTATACCTATGAGTCGATGCTGGACCAGCCGTGTAAGTTTCACACGCCAAATCCGAATAGCCCGGCGGGTCACACGACGAGGAAGTGTGAGTGGATGCGAAAAATAGAGCAAGGTGGTTCGGGGAATGCTCAGGCACCCCGGAATGATCAACCTCGGCAAGAGTTACCTCGGCAGCAAGTGCTCTCCGGGGCAAACGCGCAGCAGCTAATGTTGCCTCCCCCTCCGCCGAGGTATGACAACAATGAGAGAAGAGATGCGGTGCACCAGGTGGAAAATCAGCAACAACCAGATCAGAGATACCCTGGAAACGAGGGAAGGAATGAGTACAGGGAACATCACTAGAGTTATTGTGTGTTCACAACCGAGGAAACAGATAGAAAGAGCTTGCAGCACCGACATATGGAGGTCAATGCGGTCATGCCAGGGGTGACGAGGTACATGCCTTGGTCGGACTAGGAAATCACCTAGAACATCAAAGATCATCCTAAACTTATGCCGAGCCTGTGTTCAGACACGCTTAGTGCTAGATCCGACATTCATTGGACCGAACATCAACGTGAGGTTGTCCAAGGTTTTGATTGATAATGGCAGTAGCATTAACATCATGTATGCGGATACGATGCGCAAGTTGGCGATCTCGGAGAACATGCTCCAAGCTACGAGAACAACTTTCCATGGAATTGTACTAGGTATTTCTTATGAGCCCATAGGCAAAGTCCGGGTCGACGTGCTATTCGGCACAAGGGATAACTACTGAACTGAAAATCTGGAGTTTGAAGTGGTGAACTTGGAAAGTGCGTATCACGCATTACTCGGAAGACCAGCGTTGAACAAATTCATGGCGAGCTGCCACATCGGTTATCTTAAGATGAAGTTGCTCGGGCCAAATGGAGTAATTACCATTGCTGGAGATTTCCGACGTTCCATGGAGTGTGCTTCAGCCGGGTCTAACCTAGCCGAGTCACTCGTGATTGCGCAAGAGAAAAGAAAAATCCAAGAGGTGGCAGCATTGGCTCAGTCCACGCATCAATATATGCCGATATTAAGTAACCCGCATGGCAGCGTTTCATTTCAAGCCGCAAAGGACACCAAGAAGATTCCAGTTGATAACATGTTTCCGGAGTGCACTGTAACAATTGGTGCAGGGTTAACTGACAAATAGGAAAGCGAAGCTCACAACTTCCTCCGTGAGAATCGGATATTTTTGCTTGGTCTACACAGACTTGAAATGTGTTCCGAGGAGTTGGCCGAGCACTCTTTAAACATGAGACCCGAGCAAGGCCGGTGAAGCAACCTCTCCGCCGTCACGAGGATAGGAGAAAAGTCATTGGTGATGAGATAGCTCGGTTACTAGCAGCAGGATTTATCATGGAGGTACTGTATCCGGATTGGCTCTCTAATCCGGTGCTAGTAGAAAAGAAGAAGGATGATCCGAACGTGGCAGTGATTTGGCGCATGTGTATCGATTACACGAACCTGAACAAGGCGTGTCCGAAGGATCCATTTGCACTGCCGAGGATAGATCAGGTCATAGACTCAACCGCGGGATGCGAACTGTTGTCATTCATTGATGCATATTCTGGCTTCCACCAGATACCTCTGAACCTAGATGATCAAATAAAAACGGCGTTTATTACCCCGTACGGGGCTTACTGCTATCGCACTATGCCGTTTGGTTTATGTAATGCAGGTGCAACATACCAGAGATGTATGCAAAAATGTTTACACGACCAAATAGGTCAAAACGTACAAGTATACGTGGATGATGTGGTTATCAATACCAAGGAAAGCGCAACGCTCCTTGACGACATAAGGCAAACATTCGTGAACTTGAGAAGGTTCCGGATGAAGCTTAACCCGAAAAAATGTACCTTCGGTGTCCTAGCTGGAAAGTTACTCGGATTTCGCTCCACCGAGGTATCGGGTTAATCCAACTAAGATCCGAGCCATCGAACGAATGGAGCTGCCGAAGTGTCTCAATGATGTCCAGAAGTTCACTAGATGCCTGGCATCGTTGAGTCGGTTTGTATGTCGGTTGGGAGAAAAGACACTGCCTCTCTACGAACTCATGAAAAAGTCGGATAAATTGCTTGAACGCCACAGGCCGATGAAGCCTTTGCCCACTTGAAACAGATGTTGGCCACTGCGCCTGTGTTAGCCTCTCCTCTATCAAAGGAGCCAATGTTGCTCTACGTAGCCGCAACCAACCGAGTTGTAAGTGCAGTAATCGTAGTGGAACGTGATGAAGAGGGTAAGTCGGTGCAGAGGCCAGTATATTACCTGAGCGAGGTATTGTCTGCCTCAAAACAGAACTACCCACACTTTCAAAAGGTGGCATACGGTGTCTATATGGCGGCAAAGAAGTTAAAGAATTACTTTGAGGAACACCCCATCAAGGTAATATGTGAAGCTCCCATATCCGAGATAATGGGTAACAAGGATGCGAGTGGGAGAATCGCAAAATGGGCAATTGAGCTAGCCCCTTATGCGCCTCAATACGACAGAAGAGAAGCGATCAAATATCAGGCTGTGGCGGACTTTTTCGTGGATTGGGCCGAGGTACAATACGAACCACCGCCACCTGATCCGAATTACTGGAGGATGCACTTTGACGGGTCGAAAACCAAAACCGGATTAGGCACCGGGGTAGTGCTTACCTCGCCAAAGAAGGATCAGCTCAAGTACGTATTGCAGATCCATTTCGCAAAGATCAACAATGTCGCCGAGTATGAGGCTCTTGTGCATGGGCTCAAAGTGGCAAAGGAGATTGGCATATGTCGGATAATATGCTTCGCGACTGGACCTGGTGGTGCAGCAGGTGTCCGGAGTGGGACGCCTCGATCCAAACATGGCACTATACAAATTTCACGCGTAAGATATCCGTTACTTCGAGGGATGTGAATTTCACCATGTACCGGGCGGAAAACGAGGCTGCCGACATGTTGTCGGCTCTGGATCGACCAGACAGCAATTCCACCGGCGTAGCATTGGAACACCTCGTAAAACCATCTATCAGCCGCCCCAGGAACCGACTCGATCTATGTCCCGGAAAATATGGAATCCAGAGCTGAGCCCATGGACATTGACATGGGAGGTAGCACGCCAAACCCGGGATCACACAAGAACCGAGGACTGCCTCGCAAACCAGGGACTAACTCGCTAGACCCGGGACTGCAGCGTGATCCGCTGAAGTTATGCCGGTGGATCGATGGAAATTGATGAGGAGATATTCCTCCACGAGCCATACCAGCTTGGGCACCGCCTATATTCCAATTCTCAAAGACTAACGTTACCCGCTGAGGAGGTGTTAGCCAGGCAAACGCAGAGGAGAGCAAAAGCATACACAATCATCAATTCCGAGTTATACAAACGTAGTGTAACTAATGTCCTCCAACAATGCGTTGACCCGGAAGAAGGGCTTGACATCCTCCGAGATATACACCAAGGGGAATGTGGGCATCATGCCTCATCCCAAGCCTTGGTGGCAAAGGCATTCTAGCATGGATTCTACTGGCCAAGTGCCTTGGAACAAGCAGAAGATCTAGTGAGAAAATGCAATGGTTGTCAGAGGTACGCCACCAAGACACATATGCCTATGTCGGAACTCAAGACCATACCAATTATGTGGCCATTTGCTGTATGGTGCTTGTATATGGTTGGTCCGTTCAAACCTGCGAGAGGAAACATGACACATATTCTGGTCATGGTGGACAAGTTCACAAAATGGATTGAAGTGAAACCTATAAGAAAATGTGATGGAGCTACGGCCGTGACATTTCTCAAAGACATCATCTTGAGATACGGTTATCCACATAGTATTATCACTGATAATGGAACAAATTTTATGAAGGAGCATTTGCGCTTCACGGATAAGAAGATCCGACTGATGTCGCCTCGAGCCCACCCCGCATCAAACGGACAAGTGAAAAGATCCAATGGATTAGTATTATCCGGATAAAACCGGCCATTGAGCCTGCAAAGATCAGCGGGGTGCTGGATAGAAGAACTACCAGCGGTACTATGGAGTTTAAGAACAACTCCGAATCGATCAACAGGCTATATGCCATTCTTTCTGGCATATGGGGCAGAGGCTGTATTACCAGCCGACATAGAGCATGATTCGCCTAGGGTCACCTAATACGTAAGCCGGGCGCAAGAAGCCCGCAAAATGATGTTGATCTGGAAGAAGCGAGAGAACCGCACCGCCCAGATCCGCCATATATCAGAAAATCTCCAACGCTACCATAGCGGAAAGTGTGCCCCAGTCTTTCGAAGGCGATCTGGTGCTCGTTGGTACAACGTATCACCGCATGCATAAATTATCCCCATGGAAGGGCTATTCATTGTGAGCAAAGCATTGCACAATGATTCTTACTATCTTATAGATGCAAAGCCACAGAAAAGAACAAGGCGGATAGGTCCGGAGAGCAATAAAAGCGACCGTGGAATGTAGCACTACTTCGTCCTTTCTACACTTAGCTAAGAAGTGTATGTATCCGAGTCTTCATATGTCAAGATGTATGTCGCAATGAGCTTATCAATGAAATAGTAGCGCCGAGCAAAATTCGGGACCGCTTTAATAATTGTTGTTGTTGTCTCAGTGCTAGCTGGAATAAGTTTTCTACTTAACCCGGATTAGTAATGTGTGAGCACCAAAACCCAACTCTTTGACTTGTTGCTGTCCAACAAGAATTGGCTTCATGGCAAGCAAGAGAACAAGTTTGAATTGCGAGCACATGAAAAGCGACTAAGGAAACGAATTTATTCGAGCTAACGCTTGTTTTTGACTAACCTTGTATTTATTTTCAAGTTATTATGCAGCTTTATTTTTGAGCTAAGTCTGAAAGTTTCTTAGTATTATTAAACGATTCTTGAAGCTCGGATTCGTAAGTCGAAACCGAATCAAGGTAGACATGGATCGAGCCAGAATTGGACGAACAAGAAAATGAAACTCGGGGACTACGCCCAAGTTAATCCGGCATACAAACATAGTAGCAAAATATCGCATATTAAGCATACAATTGCACCCGGCAAACCGGGGATCTGATAAATTTTCAAGTTTTTGTTTTTTCAACTAAGGAGCGGCAGGAGGAAGTTCAAGGCCGCCATCACTGCCTTCAATATCCGGCAGCATCTTCTCCATCCTCACCCGACCCATCCTCCACGTTCTCCATATGCTCGCCCTCGCCGCTCTCGCCGACTCAAGCTCCCCTCAACCCAGCCATGGATGGGAGAATACTGACGAGGGCAGGCGCAAGTTGGCGCCGAGCTACCCACTCCGGATCATCGACCATTTGGATCTGGTACGCCAGCGGTGAGGAGGCTCAGTCGATCTTCTCGCATTCATGTAAGGATATGATGGAGGAGGGTATCTATTGCAAGACACCCGCGGATTCTTCCAGAGATCAAGCTGCCTCGATTTCCAATAGCTTTTCAGCAAGGAGTGTGATCCTCTTTGAGCGCCTCGCTGGCCGTAAGGTGTTGTAGATCCGGACCGCAACGTCGAGGAGATCTTTCCCATAATTCTTGATGGTTTCCACCCGAGCTGACACGCTGACCAAAAGGTCCTCCATGTCTAAAGGGATGTTCTCACCATCAGGAGCGATGGGAGTACCCCTCTCTTGGCGGAATTTAGCAACCGCAGCACTGGCAATGGGAGTACCCTCGGGAAAGTGATCTGGCAACAAAGAAAGGGAAGATGCTGAAGCAAAGGCATATGAGCTAACCCGGAAAACTATGTCGGATAAGGGAAAGAAACTTACGTGAGATATGGCGGTGGATCCGGGTCAACTCCTTGATGCAATTGTCGCGTCTCTGGCGAAGTTGTTCAAGCTCAGCGAGCGCTGACCCAAGCTGGACCTTGGATTCCTTGAGCAGGTCCTGGTCCTTGGAGATCTGGAGAGTAAGGCGCTCACGCTCTTCGGTGAAGTTCTGGCCAACTTTTTGGAGCTCGGTTTTGTGTTGGGCCTTGATTTTCTCCATCTCGGCCTTGAGCTTCGCTATCTCATCGTCCTTGGTCCGGAGGAGGGCAAGCTCATCATTCTTCTTCTTCAGCTCAGCTTGATGCTGTCCTGCTTGTTCGAGAAAATGCAGCATCATATTAGGCACGGGCACACTATCCTCAAGCGATGCTGAAATAGTATGTTGACCCGGCAAAGCCGAGGAGTGAATGTTTGCCGAGCCAAGGAGAAGAAGAAATGGAAAACACAACAACGTTGGGCAAAAGAGGACATACCTCGGATTTCCTCCAAGTTCTTCCGCATAATTTTGTTCTCAGCCTCCACCCCAGCTGCAAAAAACCGAATGAGGAGGTTAGTCCGGCAGAAACAAGTGAAACGGAGAGGTGCTGAGGGAGAAAATTACCCCTCTTTTCATGCTCTGCGCCAAGTGCAACATGTTTTATGCTACAGGATCTTGTGGGTATCAGTAGCGCTGAAATTCAAGGCCCGCCATTGGTAATTACCTGACAAAGGTACAGAAGTGTAAAATTAGTTTGGTGCATATTCGAAGTGTACAAGATCCGGGCCAAGTGGAACTTAACCCGGCTCTAGGTGTGTGCATATTCGAAGTGTACAAGATCCGGGCCAAGTGGATCTTAACCCGTCTCTAGGTGTGTGCATATTTGAAGTGTGCAAGATCCGGGCCAAGTGGAACTTAACCCGGCTCTAGGTGTGTGCATATTTGATGTTTACATGCAGCTGCATTAGTTTTCTAATGAGCATCCGGCCGAGTAACAAGTTACTCCACCGGAGGCTCGGGGACTAATGGTTATTATCTACAGCATGTAAAGGAGAACCAACATACCTCCATCATTCGCCCCGCCAGGTTAATTGCCTTAGTGGCAAGAAATTATCCGGGGAAAATTCACATGAACTTTTCCGGAGATCGTCGTTAGATTTAACTCCGCCTTATTCTAGTTCATGACAAACTCGATAAGGCTCGGAGGGTACCATTCGCCAGGCATGTGGGTGCCACCAAGCCCTTTGCATGAGCTTCCTTCCTCTCAATTAGGGCGAGAGTCGGGCTGGTGAAGAACCATCTGTGCATCAGTTGGCTCGGCAGAGGATCCGCCGCCGGTGATTTCTTCGGAAGCATTGACGACAAGGTTCGCTGCCCGGCCTCGACGGAGGTAGACTTGGCAGCATCCGGAGCCTTCTTGCCTTTAGCTTGCTGGGAAGAAGTAACCACGACGGATTTCCCTTGAAGTTATGGAATGGTTCCTCGTCTGGGATGACTCAAGACGCAGAGGAACTTGGTACCGGAGCTGGGTTTCGCCACCGACAGCTGGTTCGAAGTTGCTAGGGCTGTGCCAGCTGGAGTTGCGGTAGACTTGGTGGTTGCTGTTTGCAGCAATGCCGAAGTGGCGGACGCTGTCGCCTCGGCTGAACCGACCCCTCCTGATCCGAGGTCGCGTTCCTCTTGACGACAAGGTTCCTCTTGACGACAAGGTTCCTCTTGACGGAAGCATTGACGACAAGGTTCCAATTGACGAGGTACTGTGGAACCCGGAGCAGCCGTAGAGCCCTCCGGAGTAGGGCTCAGCGGGCGTGACTCGTCGTCACGAGGAGGGGAAGGACTGGACCGAAGGGGAGAAGAGATGCTCGATCCTCTCTGAGGGACCTCCAGCGGCCTGAAAAGAGAATAAGGTCAGTGTGAAATTACCACGATGCGAGGAAAAGTGAGTTGCGACAGAAAATGACTTACGCGTCCGAGGTCTCGGCCTCCTTAGGTTTCTGTGCCCTCCGCCGGGCTTTGCCCGCTTGCTTGAGGCGCCTTTGTCTCCGCCTTCTTTGCCTTTTGGTAGGCTGAGAAGGTTCGAGGAAGAACTTGACGCGATCCGCGCTTCTTCTTCGACGCCACCGAACCGCTCCGAGGCAAGTGGAGGATCCTCGTGGATATGTCCACCGGGTTACTGATGCCGAAAGGCAAAGGAAAGAGGGACAACCTCAACGGTTCAATCACGCCGATATCCGAGTCATCCTCATCATCGGGCCAATCTCTAAGAGAAGAGAATTTACCGGGACGCTTGGTAGCGCCACCATAGGGAGGAACATCTCCTGGTCCAGCTCCACATCATCCGGGATCTTCGGTCCGGCGCCCACTTAAGGTCGGATCCGTACATCCTCAAGAGTTTGCTGGAGAAACAAATGAGAAAAGCACAAAGAGCAGAGTCAAAATATGACGGAAACCGGCACATAATTGATCCGAATAAGTTTACCCTGAAGCTATCATGGAGGGAGCCTGTCACGGCAGTAATACTCGATTCCCCACGTCCATTCGGCGGAGAAATCCTTGTGAGTGGTGAACAGAGCCTTCACCCGGCGCAAGATCTCTGTATTACTCAATTCGGAGGAGGAGGTCTGTTGGGGTCGCGTGAAGCTCATGTGGCACAACTTATGGGAGCGCTCGAGGGAGAGATTCGCCGCACGAACATGATCATAGCATCCTCAAGGCGCAATCCGAGCTTCTTCTCCGCAACCTCTTGTTGACTTGGTTGGCCGAGCGGTAGGCTTCTTTGGGACCTCCTCCCAAATCCGTGTCAGGAGACCCGGAGCATAGGGCAAGAACCAGATCAAGTCTTCGCACCCTCGCCCGGACGAAGAAGGTCCGCCCATCCTTTGCAGAGTCGAGTTCCGTGACCCGGAAAGACCGAAGCCTCCGGCGAGAGGGAAGCAGCCTCGAACTGGGTGAGCTGCTTGCCCTCCGACTCAACGTGGATGTTGGGGACGATGTTGCGACGGAGGCCAAAGAACCGGATCCACAAGACCTTTAGGGCTATATCCCGTGTAGCCCTCAATCGAGAGGCAAAGGCGGAGAGAGGTGATGGCGTCACGGAGATGATGTGGTTGCAAGTGATAGGTCTGGACCCAGTCCCAAGAAATCACTCACCGAAGACCAAATCCCGCTGGAAATGGGATAGGAAAACAACAAACTCACCCGGATTGGGTGAGGGCCAATTCGAGGAGGGGAGACGAGCGCGACGCAAGGGAATACGCCTAGTCCGTAGAGCTAGTCGATGTCATCTGGCGACTCCATAAATCTCCACGCCATGGCCACGCGGCGCGCCCTCCTCCATCTCTCGCCGACGACGCAGCTCTTCTTCAACATTTCAGATCCGCTGTCCTCGCTGGAGCAAGCGGCGGCGGGTCTGTGGTCTAGATTGACGGGACCCGTATATAAATCGCAATGGGCTGCAAGGAGGCACGGAGAAGGTGCGGGCGCGCTGCGCTACAGCACTAGCGGCGCGCTGTGAGGAAGACGAAGGAGAAGAAGAGGAACGGGCAGGGGCGCAGAGGTGAAAATGCTAAGGACGCGCTCCCTATTTAACTGCCCCAGAGATGGGTGAGTGGGATCACGTTGTGTGCACGAGCCACACGGTGTGGCTGTGTATCACCGGCATCATCCAATCAGAGAGAAGCCACACCGGGGGCCACAGAGTAAGTGTGATCCCATGACGGGACGTGCAGTTGCGATAAACAAGGAGATAGGCATGACGTAACCGCATGTGAATAATCGATGCTATCATCGGGTGTTACAGGTGCCCTTAAAATGAGGCAACGAATGATTAGCCTCACGGCTGGCGATGAGAGAAGGAAGCAAGGCCCGGATCCGAGCCAAAATGGTAACCCGCCGCAAGTGAAAACATGAAATGTGCAGGGAAAGTAAACCACAGGATCCGAGCCAAATTGGTGACCCGCCGCAAGTGAAAGCTTGGAACGTGCGAAGGAACGTAAACCATATAGTCCGAGATAAGAAGCTAACCCGAACTAAACGCCGAGGCTCGAACATGAATGAACCTGATGTGGCCTTAGCGACCAAGGCTGTTAAGACCGCACCAGCTTTGGGGACTAATGTTAGGGGATACCCCAGTAGGGTCACCCGGTATAAGGGCCGAAGTTAGCCAAGGTTCGGCAAAGGCAAAGCGTGCTGGCCGAGTCACTCAAGGCAGCCCGGATCACGGAGTAACCCGGCCAGGGTCGCTTAACGTTGTCTCGTCCACTTAAGGAGTAAGTCGGAAATGCTTGTCTAACTTATATGCAGGAACAGGTGTGGCCTGATCTATCGTGGATCCGGATCTCGCTAGCTTCTAGGAGAAGGAAGGAATCTCTGGTCAAAAGAAGGTCCGACGCATCGGATGAGCGAATAAAGCAAGGGCAGGACCACCGGATCGTGGTCGACAAGGTGACGACGCCACGCCGCTTACGCCGATAAAGCAAGTGTGACGCTGGGGAAGCGCCTGTCAAGTTACTACTTTGGGAGGCATATTCTTAGGAATATGCCTCCACGATGCTCCTAGGCCAGACCGAACCACCTCTATATAAGGGGTTAGGGTTCCGCAGAGGGGCAGAATTCTAGTTAGTTGAGCACTAGTTGATCTAGGGTTCTAGGGCAAGATAGCAGGCTAGAGTAAGAGAGCAGCTTCTTCCTCCTCCTCCCGCCAATACAGCTCAAGGAGCACTTGTAATCTGGGAGAGATCGAGCAATACAAACTTCTGTGTGGAGAATCACTCTACTATCCCTCCCTGGATTCCCCTAGCGCATATTAGTCCCCACCTTTAGCCTATCCATGGCATCTGCCGTGAAACCACCACGACAACTTGAGTAGAGCATAGTTCTTCTCGATCCGCCATAAGGGGTTCCTCAACAGGACGGATGAAACCCGCACCCATTCTTCCTATGGCATCCTGAGTCATTTCATCATCCACATCACAAACATCAACACACCCCGCTTGGGGACCATCATATTCTTCGAACACCACACTACAAGATTCTATGATAGTTCTGGAGAGCTTGTCATAAATTCTATAAGTGTGGGATTTGAGACCATAACCAACAAAAATACCCTCTAATGCTTTGGAATCAAACTTGGACAAATGAATGCTCTTAATGCGATAGAAACACTTACAACTGAACACCCGGAAGTATGAAATGTTGGGCTTGTTACCGGTAAGGATTTCATATGGAGTCTTGATCAATTCTTTTCGGAGGTAGAGGTGGTTTGATGCATGGCATGCGGTGGAGATTGCTTCAGCCCAAAAATTGTATGGAGATTTAAACTCCGCCAACATGGTCCTTGCCATATCAATAAGAGTTCGGTTCTTCCTCTCAGCTACACCATTTTGTTGAGGGGTATATGCAGTGGAATATTGATGTTTTATTCCCTCATCACTAAGAAATCCATTCAATGTGTAGTTCTTGAATTCGGTATCATTGTCACTTCTTATTGTCAAATCTGGGACACACTATTGACGTTGAGCCATTTTGATGAAGTCAATGAAGTTTTCTTGGGTCTCACTTTTTAGCTTGAAGAAATATACCCAAGTATATCTTGAGTAGTCATCAACAATCACCAAACAATATTTCTTCCACCAAGGCTTGCATGAGATGGAGGACCAAAGATATCCACATGAAGGAGCTCCAAGATCCTCTTGGACTTGAAGTAGTTATTCGGCTTGTGGGGAGAATCATGCATCTTTCCTTCAACACATGCCCTGCAAACATGATATTTGGCAAAGCAAACATTTTCTTTTAGTCCAACAATATGACCATCCTTGTGGAGGCTTTGCAAAGTTCTCATGTTGACATGGGCCAGACGGCGATGCCATAGCCAACCCACATCGGCCTTTCCAAATAAGCACATCGGACTTGTAGTGGTTTTCCCGGAGAAGTCCGCCATATACAAGTCATTTTCGACATACCCAATGAAAGCGACCTTTAGAGACTCGCTCCACATGAGGATCACAATATTATTATCAATAAAGATGGCAAAGCCCATATTTCCAAGAGCACGGACTGAAAGTAAATTATAGCCAAGGGTCTTTACAAGCATGGCGTCCACGAGAGTGATATCGTGTGCAACCACAACTTTGTGAAACCCATTACCTTAGACTTTGACTTGTCGGCATATGTCACGGATATTTGATCAATATTTGGTCTCAACTCCTTCACACTAGATGCGCTTCCGGTCATATGACTTACGCATCCACTATCAAGCACTCATTTTGACCCTCCGGAAGCATAGGTCTACAAAAGATCAAACTAAGTGTTAGGTACCCATTTTTCAATGGGTCCTCTTTTGTTAGTAACAAGGGTCTTGGGGACCCAAATAGACCAAGAAATATGACCATCAAATGGGCCAACATATTGTGTATACACATCACCATAATAATCACGCATTAAAACATAGTGAGGGTTAACACTTCCCGCAAAATCATCATGAGACATAGTTTTGCCATTCGTGGTCTTACTATCCACAATGACCTTGTCCTTTTATTGTGTGATCTTGGCCTTCCTTTTCTTGGTGTTGTTCTTCTTATTGCCTTTAGAGACAAAGCCAATGCCCCCTTTCTCACTACTTGACCTTTGCTTAGTCAATAGGTCATCAATTGACTTGTTTCCTTTGGGAAAGGTGGCCTTAGCTAGCTCCACCTTCAACCTAGCATTTTCTTCAAGTATACTTGTACGACTAGAGGGAATGAAAGTACTAGGTGAAGTAATATTAGTCAATTGAGTTTGAGGCTTTTCACGAGACTTTGTGAGCAACAAGAGTTCACTCTCCAAGGCCTTGTGAGCCTTGTCAAGCATCCTAAAGTTTGTGGTTTGTGGTTTGTGAAAAGAACAGACATGCAATGACTCTGGTGGATCCAACTGTGGTTTATGAAAATAATAGACATGCAATGACTCTCGTGGATCCATATGTGGTTTGTGAAAAGAACACACATGCAATGACTCTAGTTGATCCATGTGGTTTATGAGAAAAACACACATGCAATGAATTCTACTGGATCCATGTGGTTTATGACAATAACACACATCCATTGACTCTAGTTGTGATTTTTGAAAAGAACACACATACAATAACACCGGTGGATCCTTATGTGGTTTATGAAAAGAACACACAAGCAATGACACTGGTGGATCCATGTGGTTTATCAAAAGAACGGACATGCAATGACTCTGGTGGATCCATATGTGGTTTATGAGAAGAACAAACATGCAATGAACTCTAGTGGATCCATATGTGGTTTGTGAAAAGAACACACATATAATGACTCTAGTGGATCCATATGTGGTTTGTGAAAAGAACAGACATGCAATGACACTGGTGGATCCATGTGTGGTTTGTGAAAAGAACACAAATGCAATAACTCTAGTGGATCCATGTGGTTTATGAAAAGACCAGACATGCAATGACTCTGGTGGACCAATATGTGGTTTATGAAAAGAACATACATGCAATGACTCTGGTGGAGCCATATGTGGTTTGTGAAAAGAACACACATGCAATGAACTCTAGTGGATCCATGTGGTTTATGACTATAACACACATGCAATAACTCTAGTTATGGTTTATGAAAAGAACACACATGCAATGACAATGGTGGATCCATGTGATTTATAAAAAAACACATGCAATGACTCTAGTGGATCCATGTGCTTTATGAAAAGAATATACATGCAATGACTCTGGTGGATCCATATATGGTTTATGAAAATAACACACATGCAATAACAATGGTGGATCCATATGTGGTTAATGAAAATAACATACATGCGATAGCACTGGTGGATCCATATGTGGTTTGTGAAAATAACACACATTAAATGACACTGGTGGCTCCATGTGTGGTTTGTGAAATGAATAGACATGCAATGACTCTGGTGGATCCATGTAGTTTATGAAAAGAATAGACATGCAATGACTCTGGTGGATCCATTTGTGGTTTATGAAAAGAACAGACATGCAATGACTCTGGTGGATCCATATATGGTTTATGAAAACAACGGACATGCAATGACTCTGGTGGATCCATATGTGGTTTGTGAAAAGAACACACATGCAATGACTATAGTTGATCCATGTGGTTTATTGGAAGAACACACATGCAATGAACTCTAATGGATCCATGTGGTTTATGACAATAACACACATCCAATGACTCTAGTTGTGGTTTATGAAAAGAACACACATGCAATGACACTAGTGGATCCATATGTGGTTTATGAAAACAAAACACATGCAATGACTCTGGTGGATCCATGTGGTTTATGAAAAGAACAGACATGAAATCACTGGTGGATCCATATGTGGTTTATGAGAATAACACACATGCAATGAACTCTAGTGGAGCCATATGTGGTTTGTGAAAACAACACACATGTAAGACTCTAGTGGATCCATATGTGGTTTGTGAAAATAACAGACATGCAATGACACTGGTTGATCCATGTGTGCTTTGTGAAAAGAACACATATGCAATGACTCAAGTGGATCCTTGTCGTTTAAGAAAATAACAGACATGCAATGACTCTAGTTGTGGTTTCTGAAAAGAACACACATGCAATGACACTAGTGGATACATATGTGGTTTGTGAAAAGAACACACATACAATGACTCTAGTTGATCCATGTGGTTTATGAGAAGAACACACATGCAATGAACTCTAGTGGATCCATGTTGTTTGTGACAATAACACACATCCAATGACTCTAGTTGTGGTTTATGAAAAGAACACACATGCAATGACATTGGTGGATCCATATGTGGTTTGTGAAAAGAACACACATGCAACGACTATGGTGGATCCATATGTTGTTTGTGAAAAGAACAGACATGCAATGACTCTGGTGGATCCATATGTTGTTTATGAAAATAACATACATGCAATGAACTCTAGTGGATCCGTGTGGTTTATGACAATAACACACATCTAATGACTATAGTTGTGGTTTATGAAAAGAACAGACATGCAATGAATCTGGTGGATCCATATGTGGTTTATGAAAAGAACAGACATGCAATGACTCTGGTGGATCCATATGTGGTTTGTTAAAAGAACACAGATGCAATGACTCTAGTTGATCCATGTGGTTTATTAGAAGAACATGCATGCAATGAAGTCTAGTGGATCCATGTGGTTTATGGCAATAACACACATCCAATGACTCTAGTTGTGGTTTATGCAAAGAACACACATGCAATGACACTGGTGGATCCATGTGGTTTATGAAAAGAACACACATGCAATGACTCTAGTGCATCCATCTGGTTTATGAAAAGAACAAACATGCAATGAATCTGGTGGATCCATATATGGTTTATGAAAATATCACACATGCAATAACAATGGTGGATCCATATGTGGTTAATGAAAAGAACATACATGCAATAGTACTGGTGAATCCATATGTGGTTTGTTAAAATAACACACATTCAATGACACTGGTGGCTCCATGTGTGGTTTGTGAAAAGAACATACATGCAATGACTCTGGTGGATCCATATGTAGTTTATGAAAAGAACAGACATGCAATGACTCTGGTGGCTCCATGTGTGGTTTGTGAAAAGAACAGACATGCAATGACTCTGCTAGATCCATATGTGGTTTATGAAAAGAACAGACATGCAATGACACTGGTGGATCCATGTGGTTTATGAAAAGAACAGACATGCAATGATTCTGGTGGATCCATATGTGGTTTATGAGAAGAACACATATGCTATGAACTCTAGTGGATCCATATGTGGTTTGTGAAAAGAACACACATGTAATGACACTAGTGGATCCATATGTGGTTTCTAAAAGAATGTATATGCAATGACTGTGGATCCATATGTAGTTTATGAAAAGAACAGACATGCAATGACTCTGGTGGCTCCATGTGTGGTTTGTGAAAAGAACAGACATGCAATGACTCTGCTAGATCCATATGTGGTTTATGAAAAGAACAAACATGCAATGAGTCTGGTGGATCCATATGTGGTTTGTGAAAAGAACACATATGCAATGACTCTAGTTGATCCATGTGGTTTATGAGAAGAACACACGCTAGGGGACTAATACACGCTAGGGGAATCCAGGGAGGAATAGTGAAGTGATTCTCCACACAGAAGATGGTATTGCTTTCCTTTCAAGATTACAAGTGCTCCTAGAGCTGTATTGGCAAGAGGAGGAAGAAGGAGCTCTCTTACTCTCACCTCGGCCCACCCCTAGAATCTAGCCAAATTGGTATCAAAGAAAACTCAACCCCTCATCGAAACCCTAGCCCCCTTATATAGAGGTGGCTTGGTCTCGGCTTAGGAGATACGTGGAGGCATATTCCCAAGAATATGCCTCCTCTCAAAGTGGTAAGCCGACGTGCTTTTCCCTCACACATGCTTTAGCTCAGGAGCCTATGCGCGTCGCCAACACGACACGCGTCGTCACCCTTGTCGTCCATGACCCGGTGGTCCTGCCCTTGCTTGCTTCGCTCATGAAGTGCGTACCGGGCCTTCTTTTTTACCAGAGAGATTCCTTCCTTCTCCTAGAAGCTAAACGGGACCCGGATCATAGTAGATCCTGCTATACCTATTCCTGCATATAAGTTAGACAAGCACTTCCAACTTACTTCTTAAGTTGGCTGAGACGATGTTAGGCGACCCCCCTCCCCTGGTCCGGGTTACTCCGTGATATGGCCTGCCTTGAGGTGACCCGCCAAGATCCGCTGAGCTTGTCAACCTCGCTAACTCGCCTTTATACCTCGGAGGATTACCCGGGGTATCCCCAACATTAGTCCCCGAAGCTGGTGCGGTCTTAGCTGCCTTGGCCGCTAAGGCCACATCAGGTTCATTTATGCTCGAGCTTTGGATGTTATTTCCGATTTAGCTCTTTATCTCGGATTACGTGGATTTACGTTCCCTTCGCACGTTCCAAGTTTTCCCTTGTCGGCCGGGTTACCACTTTGACTCGGATTTCATGGATTTACGTTCCCTCTGCACATTCTAAGTTTTTACCTGCTGTCCGGGTACCATGGCTCTATCCGGGCCTTGTTTCCTTCTTTCATACGCCAACCAATGTGGAAGCTAATCATTACGTTGTCTTATTTTAAGGGCCTGCACAAGAATCACTGCAGAATTGTCACATCACCGTGAGGGTCACGCTACCGCCTCCTCGCTTACCGCATCAAGGCCACGCCATGGGATCGCCCTGCCTCGGCCCTCCGTCCGGCTCCTCACTGATTGGCTAAGGCCGGTGATACACGGCCACACCATGTGGCTCTTTTGCAGGGCGCGATCCCACTCACCCTCTTTGGGGGTGGTTAAATAGCGAAGGGACGCACCTCTTAGGATTTTTTCCTCTTCCTCGCCCGCTGTTTTCTTCATCTTCCTGGTCGCCGCCGCCAAAGGCGCTTAGCAGCAGCACGCCGCCAAGACTTTTCCTCGTTTCGCCGCAGCCATCGTCATGGATTTCTCGCCACGGTCCTCGCCAATCCAGTTCAGATCTCGCCGCCGCTTAGCGCCAAAGTGAGGGTAGAGTACGAGATGACGGAGGAGGAGCTCGTTGTCGCCGAGCAAGAAATGGAGGAGGATGGCTGGCCGGCGGACCGTGGGCGGTGGGCTGGTCATGGGTCTAAGATGACCTTGACTGGCTCTACAGACTAGACGATCCCCGCCGCATCGCCGCCATCTCCTCCGCCGAATCGCCCTCTCCCAATCCGGGTGAGTTCGTCGTGTTCTTGTCCCACTTCCAATGGGGGTTCGTCTTGCCGGTGAGCGACTTCTTCCGGGATTGGCTTAGCACCTACCACCTGCAGCCGCAACATCTTCCAGCCAACGCTATCACCTCTCTCTGCTTTTGCCTCTACGATCGAGGGCTACACCGGACTGTGGCCCAAGAAGGAGCTGCGGATCCGTTTTTCGCCTTCGCTGTAACGCTATCCCCAACATCCAAGTTGAGTCAAGGATAAGCAGCTCACCCAATTGGAGCTGTGTCCATCTCACCCCGAAGACTTCCGCTTTCCTCGAAGTCACCGGGCTTGACTCGCAAAGGATGGGCCCGACCTTCTTCTATGTCCTAACGCGGCAATCAAGATTTGATTCGGTTGCTCCCCTATACTCCGGGTCCACCTGATCCGGAATTCTGGGAGGAGGTCTCCAAGAAGCCCACGGCTCTGGCCAACTAGGTTAACAAGAGGTTCACGGAACTGAAGAAACTCGGATTGCACAACGAGGATGCTATGATCATGTTCGTGCGCAACCAAATCTCTCCCCTCTAGAAGCGCACCCACAAGGTGTGCCACATGAGTTTTGGCCGTGACCCCAACCGAACCTCCTCCTTCGAGCTGAGCAACACGGAGATTTTCCGCCGAGTTAAGGCTCTCTTCAACACCCATAAGGATTTCTCCGCTAAATGGACGTGGGGAATTGAGCACTTCTGTCGTGACAGGCTCCCTCCCGCGGTATGCTTCACGGGGCAAACTTACTTCGGATTAAACACATGTCGGTTTTTGTTGTATTTTTGACTCTGTTCTTCATGCTTTCTCTCAGCTATTCCTTCAGCAAACCCTTGAGGATGGTACGGATCTGACCCTTAAGTGGGCGCTGATCGAGAAACCTGATGAGGAGGAGCCGACCAGGAGATGTTTTTCCCTATGACCAACGCCACAAACCACTCCAGCGTAAATTCTCTTCTTAGAGATCGCCCGATGATGAGGATGACTCGGATGTCGACGTGATTGAACTCGCTGAGGCTGTCCTCTTCTTTGCCTTTCCGCATCAGCTAACCCCTTGGCATATCCACGAGCATCCTCCGCTTGCTACGGGCGAACCGGTTCCGGTGGCGTCGAAGAAGAGGCGTGGAGCCGCACCAAGTTCCTCCTCCGAACCTTCTCATCCCACAAAAGGCGAAAGAAGGCCGGAGACAAGACTGCCTCCAAGCCGGTAGGCAAAGCCCCGACACGAAGAGCTCGGAAACCCAAGGAGGCCCAAACCTCGGATGCGTAAGTCATTTTTCGTTGCGTAACTCACTTCTCCTTGCATCGCGGTAATTTCTCTTCTGACATTATTCTCTTCTTCAGGGCTCCGGTGGAGGTCCCTCAAAGCAGATCTAGCATATCTTCACCGCTTCGATCTGGCCCTTCTACTCCTCGTGACGACGAGTCACGTCCGCTGAGCCCTATTCCAGAGGATTCCGCTGCTGTTCGGTTCCGACTACCTCGCCGAGAGGAATGCAACCTCGAGCAGGAGAGGCCGCCCATCCGAGGCGACGGTGTCCACAACTTCGCATTGCCGCAACCAAGAGCTACCAAGACTACTCGACACCAAAGACCGGCCCTAGTACCAAAGAAGTTCTAGTACCAAAGGACCAACTAGCACCAGCACCTGCTCCGCACCAAGAAATCAACAACCTCTCCAAGTCCAGCTATAAGAGCTCCAGCGCCAGTTCTTCCGCTACCGTCCGAGCCATCTCAACCTCGGCGAGGAACTACCCCAAAGCTCCTAAGGGAAATCACGCAGCTATTTCTTCCCAAAGAAGCCAAGGGCAAAAGGCTCTAGATGCTACTAAGTCTGCATTTGTCGAGGCTAGGCAGCTTAACCCTAGCATCGACAAGCTTCCCAAGAAAGCTCCAGCAGCGGCGATCCTCCGCCGAACTAACTGACTCACAAGAAATGGTTTTGCATACCAGCCTAGCCCCTTGCCTTGGTTGAGAGGAAAGAAGCGACGCCAAGGGCTTGGTGGCACCCCATATGCCCACCGGTGAGCGGCACCTCCGAGCCTGATTGAGTTCGTCAGAATCGAATAAGGCGGAGTTCGCCCACAACGACGATCTCCCGGAAAAGTTCGCCCCGCAGAATTTTCCGCCTAAATGAATACAACCGCTAAGGCAATTAACCTCATGGAGGATGATGGAGGTATGTCGCTTCCTTTACATGTTGTAGATAGTAACCATTAGTCCCTCGAGCCTCCGTGGAGTAACTTGTTACTCGGCCGGATGCTCATTAGGAAACTAACGTAGCTCCATGTGAACTTCGAATATGCACACACCTAGATCCAGGTTGAGTTCCACTTGGTACGGATCTTGTGCACTTCGAATATGCACACACCTAGAGCCGGGTTAAATTCCACTTGGCCCGGATCTTGTAGACTTCGAATATGCACACACCTAGAGCCGGGTTAAATTCCACTTGGCCCGGATCTTGTACACTTCAATATGCACATACCTAGAGCCAAGTTAAGTTCCACTTGGGCTTTATCTTGTACACTTTAATATGCACACACCTAGAGCCGTTAAATTCCACTTGGCCCGGATCTTGTACACTTCAATATGCACACACCTAGAGCCGTTAAGTTCCACTTGGCCCGGATCTTGTACACTTTAATATGCACACACCTAGAGCCGGGTTAAATTCCACTTGGCCCGGATCTTGTATACTTCGAATATGCACACACCTAGAGCCGGGTTAAGTTCCACTTCGCCCGGATCTTGTACACTTCGAATATGCACACACCTAGAGCCGGGTTAAATTCCACTTGGCCTGGATTTTGTACACTTCGAATATGCACATACCTAGAGCCGGGTTAAATTCCACTTGGCCCAGATCTTGTACACTTCGAATATGCACACACCTAGAGCCGGGTTAAGTTCCACTTGGCCCGGATCTTGTACACTTCGAATATGCACACACCTAGAGATGGGTTAAGTTCCACTTGGCCCGGATCTTGTACACTTTGAATATGCACCAAGCTAATTTTACGCTTCTATACTTTTTTCAGGTAACCACCAATCACCGGAGTGCTGAATTCCAACGCCTGCTGGATACCCACAAGATGCTACGCGCAAAGCACGTTGCACTTATTGCAGAACATGAAAAAAGGGGTAAGTTTCTCCCTTGGTGCTTTTCCATTTCTCTTCATCTTCTTCTGCCGAACTAACCTCCTTATTCAGTTTCGCACCGGGTGGAGGCCGAGAACAAGATCATGCGAAAGAACCGGAGCAGATCAAGGGTAAGTCCTTTTGTCCGACCGCTTTGCTTTACATCTTCTTTTATTCTTGGCTCTAAGAACATTCATTCCTCGGCTCGCCGGGTCAACACACTATTTCAGCATCGCTGAGGATAGTGTGCCTGCTCGATATGATGCTGCATTTTCTCAAGGTGGCAGCATCAAGCCGAAATAAGAAAAAGATGATGAGCTCGCCTCCTCCCACCAAGGACAATGAGATTGCCAGCTCAAGGCTGAGATGGAGAAGATGAAGGCGCAAAGACCAAACCGAGCTCCAAAAGGTTGGGCTTAACTTCACGAAGAGCGCCGAGCGCCTTACTCTCCGTATCTCCGAGGACCAGGACCTACTAAAGAATCCGACATCCAGCTTGATCAAACGCTGAGGTTGAGAAACTTAGCAAGAGACGCGATAATCGCATCAAGGAGTTGACCCGATTCATAGCCACATTTCATGTAAGTTCCTTTCCCTTTGCTATATAATTCTCCGTTACTTTACGCCTTTTCTTCAGCTTCTTCCTTTGCCTTGTTTCCGTGCCACTTTCCGTAGGGTACCTCATTATGAAGCGCTAATTTCCACCGAGAGAGGTACTCCGCCGCTTCTCGACGGTGAGAGCATTCCCTTAGACATGGAGGACCTATTGGTCACCACATCTCAAGGTGGAAATCATCAAGAACTACGCAAGGATCTCCTCGATGTTTTAGTTCGAAGTTTTCAACACGCTCGCCCGCTGAGAGCGCCCAAGAGAATCACACTTCTTGCTGAAAAGCTGTCGATATCGACCCAGCTCAAACTCTCGAGGGAGTCCGTCATGCAGTTTCCGATACTATCCTTCACCACATACTCACATGGTATGAGAAGATCGACCTCACCTCTCCTTACACGCCGCGACCGATCCAAATGGACCGATGACCCGGAATGGGTAGCTCGCGCCAGTTTGTGCCTACAGCCTCATCGAATATTCTCCTATCCATGAATGGGTTGAAGGACCGAGCTTCCGAATCATTAGGGACGAACGTTGAGAACGCCAAGACGGGTCGGATGAGGACGCAAGAGGCTTATGCCTCGATATTGAAGAAAGTGAAGACACCAACTTACTCCTCCCATTGCCCTTAGGTCAAAACTTGAAAATTTATCGATCCCGATGCCGGGTGCAATCAGATGTGTATATGTGATATTTTGCTACCAAGTTCTTATGCCGAGTTAACTTAATAGTCCTCGAAGTTTCTTTTTTTGTTCGTTCAATCTTTTGGCTCGGATCGTGTCTACCTTGATTCGGTTTTATGACTTACGAACCGAAAGCTTCAAAAATCGCCTTAACAATACCAAGAAACTTTCACTTAGCTCAAAAAATAAAGCTGCATAATAACTTGAAAATAAATACAAGGTTAGTCCTAAAACAAATGTTAGCTCAATAAATTCATTTCCTTTAGTCGATTTCATGTGCTACGCAATTTAAACTTGTTCTCTTGCCATGAAGCTAATTCTTGTTGGACAGTTAGCAAGTCAAAGAGTTGGGTTTTTGGTGCTCACACATTACTAATCCGGGTTAAGTAGAAAACTTATTCCAGCTAACGCACAAGAGACAACAACAACAATTATTAAGGCAGTCCCCGAAGTTACGCCGAGGCGCCATTATTTCATTGATAAGCTCATTGCCATACATACCGACATATGAGAAGACTCGGATGCATACACTTTTTAGCTAAGTGTAGAAAGGACGTAGTGCTACATTCCATGGTCTCTTAGATTCCTCTCCTGACCTGCCCGCTTTGTTCTTTTCCGTGGCTTTGCATCTATAAGATAGTAAGAATCATTGTGCAATGCTTTGCTCACAATGAATGGCCCTTCCCATGGGGGATAATTTATGCATGCCAAGAGTACGTTGTACCAACCGAGCACCAGACGCCTTCCGAAAGACTCGGGGCACACTTTCGCTATGGTAGGCCGAGATTTTGCTGATATATGGCAGATCCGACAAAGGCCGCTTCCGCTTCTTCCAAAGAGATCAACATCATTTTGCCGGGCTTCTTGCACTTCGCTTCGTATTGGTGACCCTAGGAGAATCATGCTCTATGTCGGCCGGTAATACAAGTTCTGCCCCATATACCGTAAAAAGGCGATAGCCTGTTGATCGATTCGAGTTGTTCTTAAACTCCATAGTATCACTGGTAGTCTTCTATCCAGCACCCCGCTGATCTTTGTAGCGGCTCAATGAGCCGGGTTTTATCCCGGATAATACTAATCCGCTGGATCTTGCCACTTGTCCGCTCGATGCGGGTGGGCTACCGAGGCTATGTCGAGTCGGATCTTTGTCCCCAGCAGCGCCGCAAATGCTCCTTCCGCAAAATTGGTGCCATTGTCAGTTATGATACTGTGTGGATAACCGTATCTCAAGATTATATCCTTGAGAAATGTTACGGCCGTAGCTCCATCACATTTTCTTATAGGCTTGACTTCAATCCATTTGTAAACTTATCCACCATGACCAAAATGTGTGTCATGTTTTCCTGTTGGTTTGAACGTCAACCATATCCAAGCACCATACGCAAATGGCCACGTAATTGGTATGGTCTTGAGTTCCAACATCGGCATATGTGTCTTGGTAGCGCATCGACAACCATTGCATTTTCTCACCAGATCCTCTCGCTTGTTCTAAGGCACTTGGCTAGTAGAATCCATGCCGAACGCTTTTGCCACCAAGGCTCTGGATGAGGCATGATGCCCGATTCTCCTTGGTGTATATCTCGAGGATGTCAAGCCTTCTTCCGGTCAACGATCACCGAGGACATTGGTTACACCTTGTACAGCTCGGAATTAATGATTGTGTACGCTTTTGCTCTCCTCTCGAGCTCTGCTCGCTAACACCTCCTTAGTGGGTAACGCTCCATCTTTCAGGAATTGGAATATAGGCTCCTAAGCTGGTATTGCTCGTCGAACACGCCCTCATCAATTTCCATCCGATCCACCGGGCTGAACTTCAGCCGGATCACACCGAGCGCCCCCGTCCAATGAGGTAGTCCTGCTTGATGCGTCCCCGGTTTCACAGACTACCTCCCATGTCAACATCCATGGGCTCAGCTCCGATTCAGATCTTCGTAACATAGATCGAGTCGGGTTCTGGTCGGCCTGATAGATGGTTTTCTCGAGGTGTTCCAACGCCACACCCGTGGAATTGCTTGTTCGGGCTGATCCGAGCTCGCAATACATCACAGCCTCGCTTCCACCCGGTACATGGTGAAATTCGCATCCCTCAAAGTAACCAGACATCTTCCGCACATGGAATCAGACAGCTACATGTTTGATCCAAGGCCCCACACTCCGGACACTTGCCGCACCACCAAATCCGAAGTCGCCAAAGCATATTATCCGACGATGCCAATCTCTTTTGCCACTTTGAGCCCATGCACAAGAGCTCAGATTTAGCAACATTGTTTGATGCTGTAAATGGATCTGTAATACGATTTTAGCTGGTCCTTCTTTACGAGGTAAGCACAACCCCGGGCGCCTAATCCGTTTTGGTTTTCAACCCACAAAGTGCATCCTCCAAAGAGTTCGATCTGGTGGCTGTGGTTCAAATTTCGCCCAATCTACAAAAAAAGTCCGCCATGTACCGAGACTTGATTGCTTCTCTTCCGTCAGATTAGCTTATAAGGAGCTAGCTCAATTGCCCATTTTGCAATTCTGCCACTCATCCTTGTTACCCATTATCTCGAATATGGGAGCTTCACATATCACTTTGATGGGGTGCTCTCAAAGTAATGCTTTAACTTCTTTTGCTGCCATATAGACACCATATGCCACCTTTTGAAAAGGGTAGTTCTGCTTAAGGCGTATAATACCTCGCCAAGTAATACATCTGCCTCTGACCGATTTACCTTTCATTGCGCCTGCCATAATCATCGTGACTTACAACTCGGTTGGTTGCGGCTATGTAGAGCAACATTGGCTCCTTTGATAGTGGAGAGGCTAACACCGTGTAAGGACAACATCTTTTTAAGTGGGCAAATGTTTCATCGGCCTGGTGTCCAAACGAACTTATCCGACTTTTTCATGAGTTGGTAGAGAGGCACGCCTTTTCTCCCAACCGACATAGAAACCGACTCAACAATGTTAGGCACCCAAAGTGAACTTCGGACATCGTTAAGACACTTTGGCAGCTCCATTCGCTCAATGGCCCGACTTAGTTGATTAATCTCGATACCGCCGGATACGAAAACCGGTAATTTTCCAGCCGACACCAAGGTACATTTTCCGGTTAAGCTTCATCCGAACCTTCTCAAGTTCATAATGTCTCCTCGATGTCGCCAAGGAGCGCTTTTGCTTTCCTTGGTCTTATAACAACATCATCCATGTATAATTGTACGCTTTGACCTATTTGGTCGTGCAAACATTTTTGCATACATCTTTGGTACGCTGCACCTGCATTACGTGAAACCAAACGGTATAGTGCGATAGCAATAAGCCCCTGACAGGTGATAAACGCGTTTTATTTGATCATCGGATTCGTAGGTATCTCGTGGAAACCGTATTATGCATCAATGAATGACAACAGTTCACATCCCACGGTTGAGTCTATGACCTGATCTATCCTCGGCAAAGGAAATGGATCTTGGACACGCTTATTCAGGTTCGTAATCGATACACATACGCCAAAACCACCGCCACATTCGATCATCCTTCTTCTTTCTACCAGCACCGATTAGAGAGCCAATCCGGATACAAGATTTCCATGATAAATCCTGCTAGCAACCGGAGCTATCTCTGCCTCCAATGACTTTTCTCCTATCCTCGTGAAGCGGTGGAGAGGTTGTTTCACCGCCTTGTTCGGTCTTACGCTCAAAGAGTGCTCGCCAAACTCCTCGAACACCTTTGCAAACTGTGGATCAAGCAAAATGTCCCGATTCTCACGGAGGAAGTTGCCGAGCTCGCTTCCTATTTATCGCTTAACCCGCACCAATCGTTACGGTGCGCCTGGGAACATGTCATCAATCGAACCTTCTTGGTATCCTTTATGCTTGGAATGAAACACTACCATGCGGGTTACTCAACGCCGCATATATCATTGGACTAAGCTAATGCCGCCACCTCTTGATTTTTATTTTCTTCATAAGATCATGAGTGACTCGCTAGGTTAGACCCAGCCGAGGCACACTCAATGGAACATCGGAAATCTCCAGCAATGGTAATCACTCCATTTGGCCCGCAATTTCATCTTCAGATAATTGATGGCATTGCGAACTTGTTCAATGCTGGTCTTCCGAGTAAAGCGTGATACACACTTTCCAAGTTCACCACCTCAAACTCAGATTCTCGGGCCTGCACTATCTCTCGTGGCCAATAACACGCCAACCCGGACTTTGCCTATGGGCTCACAAGAAATGCCCGGTACAATACCATGGAAAGTTATCCTTGTAGCCGAGCATCTTCTCCGAGATACCA